>CAJQZM010023683.1:0-12126 GCA_907164665.1 Colias nastes | reverse complement strand
CAGGCATGGATTGCTTAGGGCATCTAGTAGTCTTAATCCGTCACTGCCCGTGGTACATATTTCGCAATAAAAGGTAGCCATGTTCTTTCTCAGGGTCTAAAGATTGTCTGTGCCAAATTTCATCAAAATCGGTTGAGAGGACTTTCGCATTTATAATATTAGTATAGGGATACATGGATTCTACACTAGTTCAGTTTTTTATCTATTTAATAAACACGTATTTTTTTCATAAAAAATAAACATTTTTTTTTCTTTTACTCACTACAATAATATGCATGCATCATAGCTGATAAATTATCAATGCCAAAAATTTGTCATTCCGATGACTTTTTACTGTCACCTTATCACTACTGATTTAACTCTTATCACCGCTTACTCACCCTCTGACCCGTTATCACCGGATGTGCGAAGCTTTAAAATACGCCTAATGAGGTAGCATTCCTTCAGATAGCTGGATGTGTCACATTTCAAGTGAAATTAGTTAATTGAGGATTTAGATATTTAACTCCAGAATAATAAAAAGGTTAAGTTTCAATTAATGGTTAATAATTTATTATAAGATTTTGTACAAGAATAGATCATTTAATAATAAAAGCTCTTCTACAGAATAGAATATTACAAATAAAGTTCACCGTTCCTTCCACCACGCAAATAAAACTTTCAATTTTTTTTGCTGTAGACAAAAATCTAATTGAGTCACCGCTTCGTCTCCTCCCTTTTTTGAATTTGGTTAAAAAAACCCTGGAAGTAATCAACATGAGATGATTGCACTTGTATTGATAGATATTTGATTACATATATTAATTATTATTTATTTACTCTACACTCTACAGTATATAATGTAAAATAAATAATACCTACAAGTACAATGTGCTCAAATCTACTCTTAATACCTACGGGAGTGGTAAATTCAATAAATAATTAATGTTTGAATTTGAGCTACTGCCTTGACAGAAATTCTGATGTTCAATCCATTAACGCTGCAGGTATTAGGTATAACATTAGTTTACTTTTAAAATCCCCTTTTTACAAGTTGGTGTACCTATTGATTGAAAAAAAAAAGAAAAATTTAATAGTCTATAAAACCAAGGACTAATAACTCTTTGCCACTATTCCCACAACACTAAAAAATTACGATACATTTACAAGAGGAACCTACCACGATCCTTTCCATAATTATTGTTTGAACTGCGTGGGACCTCGGATCACATGAATTAACTATATGATGATGATACACATTCAATCAGTTTTATCGCTTCTATCCTACCTACCATTATGCATCTCACATAATATTGTCATTTTCTTTTGGGGATTAGTTCAAAATAATTGATGAAAGGAGATAAAGTCGTACTACTTAGGTAATATTTTATACCGCTAGCTGTGCGCAGGTTTACCCGCATTGCTCCGCTCGCTCCTGTTGGTCTTAGCGTGCAGGTAATAAATATATAGGTAGCTTACAGAGCCTTCCTCGGTAAATGGGCTAACACCGAAAGAATTTTTCTAATGGTACCAGCTGTGCCAGTAGTTCCTGAGATTAGCGCGTTCAAACAAACTTCAGCTTTATAATATTATAAGTATGTATAAGTAGATGAGATGATACCACCACGAAGCATAATATGAATAGCCTAGCTAACTATACAAATCAGCTAGGCCTAGGTGACTATTAGGTCACTAGTTGATAGCGATTCCTTATAAAATCATTACCTATATTTTAATTTATTAATAACCTCTCCAGGTAGATAATGTAAATCACCAGCCGCAGAGTTTGCAATAAATAATTTACACGAATTAGGCACGGAAATATATCATGTTCAAGTTTATCAGGCATCTATTCGTTGTGCATGCATGCTCCGCTTTCTTGTTTCTAAGAAAAAATACCTGCATTTTGTTAGATTAATTACTTTGCAGAGCTGTGCTATTTCACATCTATCTATACTAATTATAGGTACGTGTATATTTTGAGATTTATTTTGTTATGGATATAAATTATTAATAAACAATCATTAAACAATTCTTCGTCTGTCTACAAATTACAAAAAGTACAAAAAGACGTGTCTACCTATGTCCTATACAATACCTACATACTAGAACATCAATTTATTTAAGACTAGCTTTCCGCCCGCGGCTTCGCTCGCATTTTCAAAGAAAAACCCGCATAGTTCCCATTCCCGTGGAATTTCCGGAATAAAAACTATCCTATGTGTTATTCGAAGTTTCCTTCTATATGTGTGCTAAATTTCATTGTTGATAACTGAACCGATGTTCAGTAGTATTTGCGTGAAAGAGTAACAAATAATTACACACATAGGTACACATCCTCACAAACTTTCGCATTTATAATTAAGACCGTGTACGCGGTCCGTGCGCTGTTTGGCTCAAATATGTGATTTTTCAAACCAGATTGTCCATCAACCACTTATCTTACAAACATATGAATTAATAGATAATAATTTTAGGGAATGTTATTGTCTATGTTGTTGGTTAAGAGTTTTTTTCAATTAATACAGTATTTGTGAATGATAAGATAACTGAGCCGATCATTACTTGATTTCACTTTTAGTGTCAATTTCGAAGCTAAAAATATCTGAAATTGCTGACAGATCTAACAAACAATTTTTTTTAACTAACTGCAAAAATCCTTATTAAAGTTGTTAGTTAAAAGATTTTTTTATTTTGGACTCCTAACTTACGAAATTAAAATCCGAACAATGTGAATTTTTTTAGAAATTATAGTCGACAAAATGATTATTTTCACCAAGATATTTGACTTAATTGAATATAATTTATACATATTGCAATAAAATAATGTCTTCTTTATAAGATAAAATTTAAAAAATCAACTAAGGTATCTCTATTATTTTTCTACAATTTTTTTTAAAAGTACTATAAAACACTGCGCGCGACCCGATTCAAATCAGTCGGCAGCGAGCCCATAGAGTAAAGTAATATTGAGCGAGCCTTTCCAGAGAGAGGACACGTTGCTGGGCGCTCTCCTGTTGACCTTTGCTGTTCATAGTAAAAGGATAGCGCAAGCTTCGATAGATCGAGTAGATTTTGACAGCGCTCTGGTACGTATGGTACAGGTAAATTAGCTTGGAGAAATTTTTGCGTTTGTAGTAGTGTATGGTCAGCAAATAAAATAAAACAACATTTCATTTTTAGTTTTTATTTTATATTATATATATAAGGGATTTTAAATTAAACTATATGTGTTTCTCCTCTGAAAAAGATGAGACTTTATTTTAATATTTGCACATTTAACATACGTATAACTTTTACACTAACAATGTTACTAAAATGAAAAATTTACTAACCTGAAAAAGAAACGACATTTAAAGTTTAATTCTTTAGTTTGAGAAGTCAAAGGCTTGCCTCGACCATGTTTTAACACTGGAGCCATTTTAAATTAACAATATAAAGTTACAACACTTACACACAAATTAAACACTTCAACAAATATTATAACAATACAAATAATAACAACAATCAACAAATACAAAATTTAACAATTAAACTACTAGACCGGGAGATATTGACACAAAATTTCGAGTCATTTGTAACAGGATGGCGGTTCTACAGGGGTCTTAGTACGCAATGACAAAAAGAAAAACGATGGTGTGAACACTGGTACCGGCGGCTTAGTCGCGTGGGCGTTAGTCGAACTCGTCGGAAAAATTAATAGCGAAGTCAAACAATTTGTAATACAAAAATTTTAGAATTTACCGATAGCCCATAAAAAAGAAGTAGGCGGTAGTGTCATGCCATACTTTTCCGGTGTGACTTATAGCCCGCCATACCGACGCGAATGTGTTGATTTAAAAAAAACAATTCAACCATTTGTACCAGGCTAACTTTTGCACAGGTAACCATCGTCGTGCAGCCATTTACGAAAATCGCCATGCCATACTTTTCGGACGATTCCAAATGGTCGCCATACCGCCGAAAAGCTGCAAATTTTTTTTTTCGCCGAACCATTTGTACCACCCTAAATTTTTTTTTCAACAACTCCTGAATGATTATAAATAGAAGTGTGATAATGCCATACCTGTGGGAGGTGGCGAATGTGTATAAGATTTTTTTTTATTGTAAGATTTTATTCGTATTTTGAACGATTAGTAACAGTATGGCACTAATTTTTCCTGTAAGTTTGAGGTTCAACGAATATAAATACAAAATTTCAAAGATCTAGGTGGTGGAAATCTTCACTTATATAAATTAATACTAAATTAATTTTTCAAGTATGGCAGCACTTTTTCCCCCTACTAGAAGTATGGTAAATATAATAATGGTCACATTTTATCAAATACTCTCCAAAAATCCAAATGCAATACTGGTACAAAAAGTTTGGCGAAAAAAAAATTTTTTGCAGATTTTCGGCGGTATGGCGACCATTTGGAATCGTCCGAAAAGTATGGCATGGCGATTTTCGTAAATAGCTGCACGACGATGGTTACCTGTGCAAAAGTTAGCCTGGTACAAATGGTTGAATTGTTTTTTTTTAAATCAACACATTCGCGTCGGTATGGCGGGCTGTAAGTCACACCGGAAAAGTATGGCATGACACTACCGCCTACTTCTTTTTTATGGGCTATCGGTAAATTCTAAAATTTTTGTGTTACAAATCGTTTGACTTTCGCTATTTTTCCGACGAGTTCGACTAACGCCCACGCGACTAAGCCGCCGGTACCAGTGTTCACACCATCGTTTTTCATTGCGTACTAAGACCCCTGTAGAACCGCCATCCTGTTACAAATGACTCGAAATTTTCTATACGTAATAATTATAATTTTTGAATGAAATGTGTGCTTTATGTTCTAACGGTACCAAACGACTGCACGTGGCACCTGCGGACAGCGTAAACTGGTTTATTCTGGTTTTGTGCGTGTTTCCACTTTCCACTATCAAGTGACGATTTATTTATTTGTTTTGTTTCGTAATTATTATGGTCAAATATTAATTATGAAACAAATTATTATGGACACGATATTTTATTGTTTCACGGTAGTCGCCTTGTCGTTTGCTCAAGGACGTGAAATTGAATGATATATTTTTTTTTATAAAGTTAAAACCATTTTCTTTCAAATAAAAACTTGTTTTTATTGAAAACAAAAGTGTTGCTAGGAATAAGTATAAAATTAAATAGTAATGTTAGGATATCGAAACATTTTTGTATAGGCCTGAACGATATAGTGGAAACGCGCTCTAAGATCTGAGTAATATACACACCACTACATATGCAAAAATTTCTCCAAGCTAATTTACCTGTACGTAGGTAGTAGGTACATACATATTATACCTAATAACTAACAATTATCATAAATGATCACTACATCCAATAGGTATATAATATTATTATTAGATATATATTTATTAGAGATACTTATTTTTATTTTGCCACACCTGGTATTGGGTTGAAACGGGAGCTTATCCGTCCGTTTGTCACCAGGCTGTATCTCATGAACCGCGATAGACTTATGAAAACAATTCAAGAATAAGAATAAATTAAATAGGTATTTAAGGGTGCTCCTTTAAAGCAAACTCGAAATGAAAACTTTTTCTCGATATTGGTATCGGCAAAAGAAATATTTTTAATTTACATTTTAATTTTATGCAAAACTTTGCTTGATAATGGCGACATCTATTTTGTAAGTATTGAAAATTGATTTTTAAGTTCATATAAAAGTACAATAGAGGGCGGCTACCACAAGAATAAAACTGGATGTATTCTTGATTCTTAATATTATTAATACCATTGTGACTAAAAGAAGTCATTTATAAAACTAGCTTACTAATTGTATAGTGCTCGCAGTGCCGTGAATATCATTCGCAAGTCGCACTTATCCGATTTTTCTAGAGAAAAGCCACTGTAGGTTTTTACCACAGGTTTTTACCTACAGTAATATTTTTATTACAAAAAAGAGCCTTTATTTTTCTTAAAGATTTCAGGCATAGGCTTCCCTACGGTAAATTGCCGCGGTTTATAACCGCTTAAACCAAACAAATACAAGCGGCTTCACTATGGTTTTTGTCCACGTCTGATTTTAAAACCATGGATTCGTACAAGTCAATCACGGGTAAAAGCCGTGAAACCACGCCAAAATTTGTCTATCATAGAACTAAACTATATTAGCGGCTCAGTGCTCACACATCTATCATCACATTATGCTAATATTAATGTAATATTATAATTAATTGACCATAAACAACTCATTCGAACTAACGCCCAAAGTTTTAGTATCTAGTGCAATAATCAATAATTTTAAAAAGTTAAACAAAATTTATGGAATGTCAAAGTCAAACTAAAATTATCTCCGATTCGATTTGTAGGTAACAAGTTACAAGCTTACTCAAAAATTATCTTGAATATCTTTATTACAGCAAGAAATGTGGAACGTAAATTGTAACACAAATAAAATATGATGAAGAAAATATATCTGTCGTGATACAGGGCAAAAAATACGCATCGCAATAATGCCCCCTAATCGTGACAGCTTAAACTAAAAACAGAAAACAAAGCCTATTTGTGTACAAATTATTATTAAAATCAGCTTTTAAAGATGTTTTCAAAGAATTTAACTACTAAGGACTCGTTCCTAGAGCAGATGAAAGCGGCCAGAGAAGAGCGCGCGCTCGAAAAGAAAAGGGAACAGTCTGCCATAAAAATACAGGCAATAGTTCGCGGCTGGCTAGCGAGACAAAAGTTTATCAAGCTTATTTTGTAAGTTTTCCTAATCTTCATTCATACAGAGAACTATTTCTTATTTCTAGAACATTGCATGAAATCATATTTCATGATTTTATGTTTAAATGTTGTTTTTATTGCTGCTGAGTGATGCTGAATACATAACACATGCTTATGCTATATTATACATTATTTATTAGACCTTTGGTTATGAAACACTTGTATTACTAGTTGCTAAGAAAGACTTGGTTTCAGAAATGAATTCGACCAATTGTTACCTGAAACGAATCATGGATCTCAAGAAGAAGGCCAGCAACCAGAGTTTGTACAAGCGCTGGATGTATACAAAGTTACTTGCCATTTATTTTTAGTATTTAAACCACAAAGGGACAGAAAAAGGTTTGAAAAACTCTGCAAATATATTGTCCAGAGTTTGCATTCGGAATCTGTGAAAATATCTTATGTGGGAGTATTCCTCAACAAAGAATACAGGTGAGCGAATATAAATATTATATCTTAAAGATCCAGATTGTCGTCAAAGTTTTTACTGGTAGATTGTAATCTGTCACCACTAGCTAATTCATTTCTGAATATTGATTTCCAGCCAAATAACATTATAATATGTATGGTGTTATTATATTATGTTTATAATAATATAGAAAAGAGCCAATACAGAAAATTGTACTACTTTAAAGTTAAAAGGGTATCATACAAATTTACCAGTGACTCGAGTGACACAATATAATTTTAACACTATGCATAATACATATTTCAAATGTAATGTTTAGTTACATTGTTTTATTAGTTTTCCGGTGAATTCTTGGCACTATTACACAACACATATTATTTTGGTTGTGCGCACTATTTTTGTATGAACATTAAATTGTTTTATCGTCATGGAAATTCTGATGTATTTTGAAAATGTTATTTAATCAATATGTAGATACTTTATATTTGTATTTCTACACTAATATTATAAAGAGGAAAACTTTGTTTGTTTGTTTGATTGTAATGAATAGGCTCATAAACTACTGGACCGATTTTAAAAATTCTTTCACCATTCGAAAGCTACATTATCCACGAGTAATATAGGCTATATATTATCACACTAAGACCAACAGGAGCGGAGCCACGCGGGTGAAACCGCGCGGCACAGCTAGTCAATAATAAACCAAATTATTGAATCCTTGTTTTTCTTGATTGCAAATATATTCACAATTTCATATTTCATATTAAAAAGCTTTTATTCGAGTTTTGATACGGGAAATAAGTGATCTTGTAATAAATATAACTTACCCTAATGTTATTGTACCACATATTTCTGATGAAGATAATATTAACTATTTTATTCACAGCTTATGCTGGATACAACACATAAAGGATCTCCTCTTCAAATGTTGCCAGTACCTGGAAGAATTGAAACCAGAGTCTCCAATAGACATGCAAAGTATACTCATTCATTTGCACACACTATTAGAATTTACTGCTATAAATACATGGGCTCTTACAAGATTGAAAAACTTTGATAAGCTCAGAGGCGGTATGACCCAACTATGTGCAAATGTAATGGGATCCCTGTTTCATAAAGGATATTATTTGACGTTAAAGGTGAGATATTAATAATGTCTTTATTAACATGACGATGTTACACTATATCAAAATCATTGAACACTAATCAATGACATGGTTAAAAAAAGAGCAGTAAAAGAAGAGTATTTGAGAACTGATTTAAGACAGCTTCTACCTTTTTCATATAAAAAATTATTGTGTTATTTATTTTTGCTATAAATAAAAATTGAAGAATGAATTAAAATTCTCTATTTTACTTTTTTCAACATAATTAAAGAAATAATAATTTTTATGACAGTCACTCCTCCTGCGAGGGCTTTGCCGCGAGAAAGTCAGCCTTAAGAACATAGCACTATCGGCGATTGTTGCGCTTGCGCTGCGTCCGCTGATCTCTGCACAGTTCTCTGAGAAACTACTCACAATGTTCATCATACAAATACTCTCCGTTCCAACACTGGTGTATCACATGCAACTTATATCACCAGAGGTAAGAAAAGTATTGACAATAAGCTATGAAATGAAAACCTTCATTGTTTTTGTGATAGTTGGTTAAAAAGTGGTTGTACTTTGTATAAATTATTAATGAATACAAATGTTAACTTAGCATTTAGATTTTGTTCTTAAGTTATTCATATTGGGTGGCAAATAACTAGAATGTTTGCTTTTCAAAATATTTGCTATTTTTTGGAGATATTTTTATAACTTTCTCGAGTCAAACAGATTGACCTGCATATATAAAGGAATTATTATCAACTAGTTTATCCATTATTCAAGAAACAGGCATATTATTATTTTCCCCTAAAATTTATAAATACTTTGTTATAATTTCAGTCAATTTCCACATTCCGCACACACGCGTTATTCGATAAATCCATCGAATTTCTAAGCGCAGATCAGAATATGCGAATCGTATTCAACACGTTGGAAGGAAACTACGCTCTGTGCTTGATGGGAAACCTCATACAGTTGGCGCACATTGAACGGGACCATACACAGAGTGAAACTTTTTATCCTACTTTTGTGGTGAGTCTAATATTTACCAATAAACATATTCAAGAATGTTTTACTATGAAATTTGAAATGTAAACACTTTCGTTTTACCTTCCTACATTCAGCATTCAAATTAAAATAAAAGAACTAAACATATAATTTTTAGTTTTATGACATTGTAATACTTAAAAATCCCACCCTATTATCAAATTATTTCCATTCTTTTATTATTTTTTTATAATTGTATTGAGAAAAAATATTTTGGTTATATTCTCTGTGTTATGGTTCTAGAATATCCCTTTCATTCATATTAAAATTCTTTCAGCTCGTAACAACCCGCTTCCTAGACAGCTGTCAACAGTACGTAGTATGCAAGAAAGGTAACCTTAGCAACTGGCATCCCGTACTAGGCTGGTTCTCCCAAGGTTTCGATGCGTATCTACCCCCCACTATGGGCAATCTACGAACCCAGCTATCCTTGCTATGGGGAGCTCCATTATTGAAGAAGTTATTGGCTTTGCCGTTAAAGGAAATGCTAGAAGGTGGGATCTCTGCGGAGGAGGGAGCGGGGCCCTCTCAACAATCATCACCTGTGCAATTAAATAACCCAGCCGCGTTTATACGGAGAGCTATTGAGGCTAGGACTAATAGGTAAGGAGAATTTAATGTAGGCATTGATATATGCGGGTTTTTAATATATTGATGAATACAGACATTTTTTTAAATATTGTGATGTGTCTTTGAACTAATGGGATAACAATTATTATTATAACGACAACATAAGCTATTTAGTATCTAAATAATGCCAAAAAAAATTATGAATATGTACTAAAGAAAAATTTAGAGCTTATTTGAAGAATTTCCTGCATTTTGTGTTACTTTTAATACATAAAACAATTATGTAGTAGTACTTATTTAAAACTCTACAACAGCAAGTTAACTTTTTTGTAATTTTTTCTTATTCTATTTCAGAGGTAGCTCAAATAAAAGCTACAGGAAGCTGGGTTCGCCGGACTGCACAAAAGTCGCCTTAATATGCTCAATGTATCACACAGCTTTACAAACTATGACGCAAGTAAAACTGGATATATTGACGGGTAAATATTTTCTCTATGTATAATCTTTTCACTGTATTCGTGCTAGCCTGACAAATTTTCCTGTTTATATTATTAAGATTACGATTCTTCTATTAAAACTCTATTATGTTTAATAAATAATATTTTTTGTAATTTACAGGCCTATGCAATCAAGACGAAATATTATACTCGCTATGGCAATTCCTATGTACATTGGGACCAAACAGTGGATTGAAAGCATTCCTCGATCTATTGGCCGTTAATACTAAATCGTCTGCGCCTGAGTTTCAAATGCTCATACTGTTTGCTGATTGTATGACGCATTATGTTACGTAAGTTATATTATTAGATACTAGCACATAAATTATTATACTGTCTTCCTGTACTTTGTTTTAAGGAAAATGTAATATTTTGGTTTATATACATTTATTATTAAGATGGTTATAGAAAATTAAAGCTGAATCTGTTCAACGATTATCGCAATATCCATTTAAATTCTGTCATGAATGAAGCTGCTTAATTTTAGTAAATTAATTAAGTAATAATAATAACACGATTTTTCAGAATCCTCGATGATATGGAAATGTATGAAAAGCAGGAACCATTCAAACTACAAGACTATGTGAACATGTCATTGTTTCTGAACATGTTCATATACAAATCTATCATTGGACAGCTATTTGGTAAGTTTTAGAGAATCTCATTACTGTTTCATTTGTTTCTATATAAAAATGGTAGCATTATATAGTACTTTATATATTGTTGCACATAAAAAAATTTCAATAATCTTTTTTTTTTCACTAAAACAAGAAAGACAGTGAAATGTTCTATATATAATACATTATTTTTTTTTACATCAGTCCACACAATATTATTTTTTAATATCCATCATATTAATTACCTATTTGCATATTCTACACGTCTATTCCACTTTTCATACATATCAAAAAATATAATTGAGCCAGATGGGATAGTAATGAAACAGTGTAACATATATTTTAATACTCAAATATAAAAGACCTCAATTAGCCATATTAAAAAACAACCCAATGATAAAACCATATGAATAAAATTTTCAGATCTCAAGAACATCCAAAGCAACGAGGTATTCAGGTCGCTTCACACGCTTCTGCTAGTGTTGTACCGCCGCGACTGTAGACGCTCCTACACGCCCCCGGGACACTGGCTTGTAAGGGAAATACGGGATTCGCACTTTATGGCTGATCTGGAGAAGGGAAAGAAACCGCAACAGGTGAATATAAATAAACAGCGTGTGTGCTGAGCACACGTGTCAGAAGTGTAACTTCTTTGGAAAGATTCAAAGATACCAAAATCGTCGCCTCGCCATGACGTGACGGCAGTGCCATGACGCGACTTTGAAATTTATCTGAAAAAAATATTGAATAGTATTACATATTTGTCGCAGCGGAAAAGTCCGTAAATAAGTAAAAAAAATAAAAGCAGGAAAAAGTATTTGGGATTTCACAACGCAAATATTTTAAAACAGAAAATTACTAAGAAAATAATCATTATAACTTAAATAATTTCATAATTGACAGGTACTGGTGCAAAAGACTCCACACATGATCGCTCACGGTGAAAGAGTGAGATTGTTTAGAAGAGCCGTAGCTGATGAGAAGGTAATTTTCTGTTGGTATCTAACCATTTTCTCTGTTTAGAAATGTAAATACTATGTCATATAATCAAAAATATTTGTAATATCTGTGCGCATGCGCGTATGTGTGCGTACGAGCGTGCGTGTATGTGTGCGTGTGCGTGCGAGCGTGCGTGTACCTGTGTGAACGTGCG
>CAJQZM010023680.1:0-20824 GCA_907164665.1 Colias nastes | reverse complement strand
GAGAGACAATTCTGGAATGTTCCAGAATGTTTTTGTCTAGGAAAGGTTGGTTGGTCAAACATTTTGATTGTGTGGGAATGATTTCAAAAAATATAAAGAATTTATGAAGATTGATTTGTGTAATTTATTTTGTGCTATCGTTATTGTTAAGATAGATTTGTTATAATTAGACATAACTTTAAAATCTCTTTTTATATAAAGAAGTGGTGTCCGTTAGTTGAAGTAATAGGTATCTACAAAACGTAATGTACCTAAGTATGTACGTCATAATATTGTTTAAGTAGGGTAGCTTTTCTTGCACCAAATAAACTCCACATAGAACACATTATAATAAATTTGTATATAATGAATATTTAAATAAAATAAATGGAACGGTAATTTAAACAGTTTCCCTTTCAAAAGCTCCGAACCTATAAAAGCAATGAGAATTCGGAGTAATAAGTTGAGAATTCTTTTTTTTTAATTCTTTAAAATTATTTAATTAACTCCATCCAGACAAGAAGTACTCAAACTCAGGTATGCTTGAATTAATATCGCTCATCGCCACTACAAGCTATTTGATTAATTTGATATAATTAATCGTCAGAAGCATAGTATAAAGAGAACAAGTAAGTTATCTTCGAACAAAATCGCGCCGTTTGTATGTACGCGGAGCCCTTGGCCACGCCCCCCGTGCATACATACGCAAGCTTGACGCACGCACACAACGCCGCTCGGTTCCTTCTCATGAACCATTCTCGTAAGGGGCGTGCCATTGCTGTGAGCGGTCGATGTTTGTTTATATAATTATTTAAAATATCAACGTGACAAGTGACAAGCCTGCGCCTCGCGAGTTTAAGTACCGTGCGCTCCTAAACGCCGGGAGTCGGCCTACTTCTCTCTTTATACTATGGCAGAAGCTAGGCCATTTGGGCTATGGATACAATTAATTAAAGATAATGGTTTGAACTGACCGCGATCAAAATTTGACTTTATATTAATGGTCTTAAAAGTCATTATGGTTCGCGCTAAATGAAGTAACTCTTCATAATTTGAACTAAGGGATTCGAGATATTAAGAAGTTGAGGTGAGATATTATAGAGATTGAAAAATAATATAATCCAGACAGTTAAAGAGTATTGCTATTATTACAACATTGAAATACTGTTTTATACAAATTAATTGCATTTTGGTTTTGCGTGTATATTCTTAGACGGAAGCTCAACAAAGTCGGCAATCAAATCATTGAATGTCGTCAGAGTTGATTTATGTGCCTTCATACATACCGAAATATTTTACAAACATCTTGAACAGCCTCAACGTTCCATCCTCAACATTAATATTAAAGTTACGGGACAGTTCGTCATAAAATATGTTGGAGTATCTTATAAGCAATTAATTTAAATAGTGTAGATACCACTTTCTTTTTTCTCGCTTGTAATTACAAAGAAGTAAAAAATTCAACCAATTTAAAAGCCTTTCTTATTATTTCATTATTATTTTCTAATAATTGCGTAAACTCAAATTAATCTTATTTTGAATTTCATATTAATTTCATTTTACTCCAGACGATATGGTATTAAACAACTCCAGTTCCAAATGATTCGTAACTATGAGAGAACTAGTTGGAATTTAATTTGCTAATTTAATTTCAGTAACTTCAGACTTGTAAGAGACGCTAACTTGATGCTTTGCTTCTACTTAATCGTTATTTTTGATGATACTGGTCGTTACTTAATACTTAAACTGAATACTTTTGGAACGATACATTTTATTATTTAATTATCAAAGGGTATATACTGTTTAGATAAATATATAATAGACTAGCCAAATACCTTTACCCCGTTGCCTGGTATATAAAATATTTCCTGTGTAAAAATACTTTCAAAATTAGTTCAGTAATTCCACATTATCACCCCTACAACCTCACAAACGTTACCTCCATATTAAATCAATTAAGATTTATAACCAAAGTTCACTTTAAGGTACTCCTATTAGTAAACGAATTTTCAAAACCAGTTCTGTAGATACATGTATCAATCAACAACCTCATAATCAAACATACTTTACCATTTTATAATATACTAGCTTTCCGCCCGCAGCTTCGCCCGTGTTTTCAAAGAAAAACCCGCATAGTTCCCGTTCCCGTGGGATTTCCGGGATAAAACCTATCCTATGTGTTAATCCATGTTACCCTCTATATGTGTACTAAATTTCATTGCAATCGGTTCAGTAGTATTTGCGTGAAAGAGTAACAAACACACACATACACATCCATCCTCACAAACTTTCGCATTTATAATATTACAGTAGGATTAGTAGGAAGTTTTACAACAGTACACTTATTCCGTCTACATTATCGACCGTGGTATAAATTTGGTTACGATGCTCTTTTCAAACGGGCAAATCCAAATAGGATATCCACTGACGGTAGAAGAGCCGAGGTTTTTAGAGTAAAACCTCCGAAAATCCTATTGTGTTCCCTCTCTCAGTTATGTGGAGTGCCGGGAATGGTTGCAGGTTCATCTGTAATGAAAATAAATGTAGATATTATGAAATAACCTTATTGTAATCAGTTTTTCAATAGTTAGTGTAAATTATTGCAGTTTAATTCTTTGGTACAAAATTTAAGTTAATTTTTGTTCAAAAGCTAAGGAGCACTCTAACTCTATCTTATAAAAATCTGGAGAGCATTTTAATTTTTTAAGATTCATACAATTTATGGTATGATATCAAAATGAAATCCGATATAATGTTAGCTTTCATAATTATTTCGACTCAACCAACGTTGTTTTTGTAGTCGGTGTTAGGTTAAAATAATTGTTTAGGTTTCGAATTTCCATTCCAATTCAAAATTGAATGAAGAAATATTTAAACTCATTCTCGAGTAATGGAAAGGTCAAGAAAAGTAGGGATTCATTTTTATATACATTGGTTATTGCTCGAAGATATTCCCTCTAGATATTTAGAACTACTCTACCCATATGGGTATGATATCATGATATCATGAGGTCAAATTTAATAATTCAAATAACTTTCATAATTTATAGGCGATATTTACAAGCCATAAACGCTGTACCCAATAAACCGGTACATATTCCTTTGAAAGCTCCCCAGAAAAACCGATAACCGACTAATCTCTTTAATAAAATACAATGAATCTAATCGCAATTTCAAACTGGTCCCTTCACTAGCGTGTATAAAAGTTAGGATTCAAAACAAATATTTGGCAAGAATGTAGTGTCCTGTAAACAGATGGTTCAACCCTTGGCGCCACCAACCCCAGTCGATTCCTGGCCGTCGAGAGGAGCGCACGTCTTCATCCCGCTATCGATCGCGTGTTTGTGTCGTGCTAGTTTCTCGTGATACCAAGATTTGCACAAGATCCTGTGGAAACATTCACGGTTTGTATTTAAATTTGGGTCTTCTTACATTTGAGCACTGTTTTTTTTTATAGACGTTCTGGGCGAGATTTGGGAAGGCTTTGATGTTTTGCTTTGGAGATGTCTGATAAGAAAGTTTACATATTGCTTGTTATTGTGCTTAAGGAGAGAGTATAAGGGTTTGGTTTACACTTGTTGCTAAAACCGGCTTGCAAGTCGTTTGCTTTACGTTCGAAATACGTGTTTTTCGTACACTGTTGCATATAATTTACTTGATGTGTTGTTTCATATTCAATTTAAGTTAATTTGTGATGTGCTTGAGATGCTATAAATATGGTAAAATCACGTATTGAACGTGCAAAAAATATTCAATACTACAAAAAGATAAACATCTGTTGACTACGTTTCTTCAAAACGTGTCACTACAAACCTTTTGACATGGCTGCCTGATATAGCAAGTCTAAAACTCTACCAAGGTTAAGACTGAGTTTTATAGATTGGAACACCTTTTTATTGTAGCGTAATTTAAGAAGTATTTTAACTTATTTGAATGTATAGCTAAGCTAAACTTGTGTTAGGCAAAAAATTGTTTATGTTAAGCTGGTTTAAAACAACGAACTCTTATTCTTATAAGGAATCTTTGTTATTGCTGGTTTGAGCATATTTCTTCGTAACTTCATTTTCCTCTATAGCAATACACCTGTTGACTGTCTGTGTGTCTACGGGGAATCGAGAGGTCGTGGATACAATCATATATTTTCCGATTTACATGATAAAAGGAAAAAGCTTTTCGAAAGGTAGACAGTTTAGAAAGGTAGTGTAAGTAGTGTAAAGGTAGTGTAGTAGTTTTTGAGGCTTCTATAATCGTTAAAACTTCTGATTTTTATTAGATTGTTGTTTTTGCTATCTGGTATGAAAAATCTTAACAATAATCATTTTGGTGTTCAGGCTTTCTTAGAGAAGTACTATTACAGCAGACAGCTTCTTATTTTAGCTTTTAGAAAAAAAGAATAACGAACAATAACATGAGCAATATAAGTTGATTTTCAATTGCTTCTTCACTACATAGTATAAAACAAAGTCGCTTTCTCTGTCCCTATGTCCCTTTGTATGCTTAAATCTTTAAAACTACGCAACGGATTTTGATGCGGTTTTTTTTAATAGATAGAGTGATTCAAGATGAAGGTTTTAGTATATAATTTATTAGGTTTTAGACAAAGCGGGCGAAGCCGCGGGCAGTAAGCTAGTAGTATATAATAACAATCACAGAGGTATCTTTGGAATTACTCATTCAGAAAGCATTTTTTTATTATGCTTCTATAACTCAAAACAATATTTTTTAAACGGTATAGCAAAATTGTTTCAAAAATAAAAACGCACATAGAAACAAATACACGAGTAAAATATCAATAACTGGAATTTAAATTTATATAATACTAGCGGTCCGCCCCGGCTTCGTGTTTCGGCCCCGTGGTACATGTTTACGTTTTCTCTACATAAGAACCATCCTCGTACTTCAAGGAATATAATAAAAAAAGAATTATCGAAATCGGTTCAGCCGTTCTCGAGTTATGCGCTTACCAACACATTTTGCGATTCATTTAAATTTATATAATATTGAATATACTGCACATTAATTTATATTGGAGAGTACAGTTTACGTTCAATATTTTTCATGAAATAGCGCGAGTTCATTGATGTGTGCGGAAAAATGCGAAATATATTTGAAGCACATCGTAACGTGTATTTTTAGATTTTCAGAGGCGCGTTTTTAGGCCTATTTTTTCTTCCTTTCAAAGGATGCCATATAAATAACGAAAGCAGAGCGCATATTTGTTCCGCCCCGCGTAGTTCAAACACTGATGTTTATGAGTTTTTTAGCAATTATAACTGGGGAATTTGTATGGATTTTATTCAAAAGGGTATATTTTAATTAATTCTGGAGTATTAATTGTATGTTAAATGTGATACAGAGTTTTTATTTGCTTCTGTTTTATAGTTAATTCTGTATCAATTGCGGATGAAAAATCCTTGCAAGTGTACTTAAACATTTGAATACATTTTGTCTATATTAGTTTTAAATGGTATATTAGCTTTAAACCGAAGCTTTTATCTGTTATAGTGTACCTAATATTACTATCAAACATTACAGACAATTCAGTGGCTAGCAGAGGCGGACGATTTATTTTTATTAAACCTTTGATCACAAGTCAACGCCCTTATCCCAAAAGAAGAGTTTCCAATCGCAAAATTTTATATTATAAACTTTAGGCTAAATTTTATCTAGGAATTATTATGTTTCCTAAGGGAACCATCGTTAAGCTACATGAGGGGGTAAAAGCTCTTTCAATAATAAATGCAGTTATTTGCTGATCCGATTTTCTTTAATGGAGCATTGGAAAGTTAGATGAGGTAGAATGACTTAGGTTATGTGAGGTTTCTATATATTTTGAATATCGTCTGCTTAAACTAGTGATATTGTTGTATGTAATTCAGATATTGTTTATTTAGGTACTTAAACAACTATGATATGATGATATGATTTTAAATTTTTATTCATGATTCCTTTAAATTTTAATTGTTTATCGATTTACGCGGTTCTGAATTTGCTAATTATGAAAGTATGAAATTATTAATTATTTGGCATATCACCGTATTATTCTAACCAAAGGCTGCTATCTAACTTGTATATTGTGGTTGTGTGTGTGTGTTCTTTCATAAATTATAAAAAAAACTAAGCTGATGCATATAGACATTGAATTGATGTTCCTTTGCTGTTTTAACAAAACTCACTGCACTTAAAATTTAGTGCCAAGAAAGTGCAAGCACTAAGATATTCACCTACTCACACCCAAGGATCTGGAGCACCATTGCACCAGGCTTGCAATAAATTAAGCATAGATATCAGCAAGGACTTCAATATCGTAGCGATGGCTTCGAGTTTCGTTGACACAGCTTTTGACGTTCAGGGACGTACTTCGCGCTCTTAAAGCAGGACTATTTCCAGGGTGCGAAAGTGACGGCGCTAGACGACTTGTCTAGCTGCGTCCCTTTCCCACACTGGATCAAATACTGCTATAAGACATGGTTACCCCTAGGGCTGTCGAACATGAATAGTACGACCAGAGCTAGTACAAAGGAAATAAACGCCCGCCTCGGAACTAATATCGTGTAACTTCAATCGTCTTGAAATAGGGCTGTACAGATTTTATTTGATTTAGTTTTAAGGGTGTGCCTTCACAGTTTTATATTTTAGCTTTAATTTAGGTTTTAACTATCTTTTGTTAATGTTTGCTTTCTTTACCATGCAATCATTTTGAGACATAAGATAAAAATAAGAATTTGAGTCATATAAAAGTGGTAAGTGTTCTACTACACTAGTACACTAGTTACTTCTAATACCTACGTAATATTAAGATAATATGTACTTTCCATATAGTTTTAATATATCTGATTCTTATGTTTTATTTAAATTCACGTTATTGTTATTTATTTTGAATAAAATGTAAGTTTATACTAATAAGAGTAAAGAGAAAAGTTCAAAGCTACAAAAAGTCCTGAATACACAACCCTATAGTCAACGTCGCCACTCGGAATGATTGATAACCCTTGAAACTAACATATTTATCAAACTAGAAACGGCTTTCGGACTGTTTCAACATTTATTTCGAAAGATTTAGCCGTAATTCCTTCTTAACTTTTTCGATGTGAAGAGTTTTCTGTTGTAGCAAATAAAAAAGAAATACAAACTGTTTTTTCTACAATACGCAAAGCTTACCTATTTCTTTTGTAAATGTCATGAACTTTATTGGTCTATTCGTGGTTTAAGACATTTATTTACTATAAAGGACTTAGAAAAATAACATATTATTAACGTTTTCATAACATTAAATTTCAAAAATCGGCAATCTCTTGAGCTCGACTGTTTTATGAGATAATATTAATGCATCTAATCGAGCAACAGCATATTTATAAATAATGGTTTATTCTGTTATATCTTTAAAATTGCTCTATGACTTAAGTACCTTTTATCATTTAAAAGTCCTTATAACTAAAATACTAATAATGTAGTACTTTACTACGCCTCATATGAGTCGAGCATATAGAGATTCTGGGTTGAAATCCAAACAAATCCTTTAGTTAACTCACTCTTCTGTTCACAATAGGTACTAACAACGCCAATTATTGTAAAGTAAAATAAGTCGAGAACACTGGTATTTAGGTCGTTATTTATAGAACAATTTATTTTTCGGCGCATGCCTTCCAGATCCAATTCAATTAACGACAGTTCGACGGATTTCAATATCCAATTAAAATGAAAATTATTTGTTATTTTCCACTTATAGATCAAAGGGTCTTGTTTTATATGGACACTAGCTGTGCCCCGCGGTTTTACCTGCAGTGCTACTCCTATTGGTCTTAGCGTGATGATATATAGCCTTTTATCCTTCCTCGAAAATGAAATAATTTTTCAAATCGGACCAGTAGTTCCTGAGATTAGCGCATTCAAACAAACAAACTCTCCAGCTTTACATTATCTACACTAATATTATAAAGAGGAAAACTTTGGTTTGTTTGTTTGTTTGATTGTAATGAATAGGCTCATAAACTACTGGACCGATTTTAAAAATTCTTTCACCATTCGAAAGCTACATTATCCACGAGAAATATAGGCTATATATTATCACGCTAAGACCAACAGGAGCGGAGCCACGCGGGTGAAACCGCGCGGCACAGCTAGTTAAGTATAAACGCAGACCGTATAGATTTATGTTCAATATCTTCAAATTGAACTAATATGAGATTCATATCAAAAGCATGTTTGTTTGATTGAGGTTACCTTATGTTTGGATGTTGACTTGATTGAAATGTGCTCGTAGTAAATAATAATATGGTATTGAACTTGGATAATATTAGTGTGTTGGCCTTGAATTCTTTTCATGTTATTTTCTCATATTTTTCTCGTGGATTGAGTAAATACGCTGCTGTTTATCATCAATACATGGTATAAAAGAAAATCGCTTCCCGTTGTATCTTTATGTATTTTGAGGCGGTTGTTAAGTAGATAAAGTGGTTCAAGTGGAAGGTTTTAGTATATAATTTATTAGTTTTAAACAACGCGAGCGAAACTGCATGTGAAAAGCTAGTATAAAAATAAAATCAATTGAACTTTAATAGCTCTCTAAAAACCAATGTAATAAGCACAAGTATAGATTTAATAAATAACCAGTAAGAGGTACACATTAAGTATTGAAATTATTTGAATATTAAAACATTTAGACATCCCAACCGTTTCATAAAACAATGAATTCCAATTATGCTCAACTAAAGTACAAAATTGGGATCCAGCTTTGAATAAAAGAGAATTTTAAGCGTTTCAATCGAAATTTAATATAAAATTAAATAATTCCACAAGAACCTCTTTGTATTGTGATTTGTTGTAAAATATGGCGACCTATGTTTAATTTCATTTAAAATTATATTTTACAATATGCCTAAGTATAAAAGGGTTCACTGATACTTTATTATTAATGTAATATTATGATGATAACGTTTTATAATTATTGTATGTTTTATTATACGTTTTCCGTATTGAAATTATTACCCAGAACGAATTCTCAAGGAATTTTCATTTAGTTTTATTATAAATTTATTATTTTAAGTCACTATTAATTTCTCTATTTCTTATAACCTAAGTTATAAATTTTATTAAAGTAGGTACATTTAAATTATGTTCTAGAATCTAGATCACCGTCTACTTACCATCAGGTAGACCTTTGGTGAAATGCCTGTTTGATCTAATAGTAAAAAAAAAACACATAAAGGAATCGTTCTTAACTCTAGTCACTCAAAATTTATCAATTTTCTATAAATACACGTAGATGTTAGGTAGGTATATAAAAAGGCTTTACAATCTTTAAGTTTGGTATAAGTAAGTTTCAAGTTTGTAATTAATTATTAATAAAAATAAAAGATGAAAAATATACTAAAGCGAAATCCTCTAAACACAATTTTAGGATAACCACTGTATTTAGGCTCTGTCAATAAACATTTTAATAATTCTGCCCTTTTGTTAACTTCAACAGCTCTGTATTTCCTAAGTAAATTTGTGTGTTACGTACAAGAAAAACTGCTTAACATCGAAAAGCTTTTTAGATGTTTTATAAATTACAATAATATTATCTTTCCGTAAATATATACTTGTATTTTATGATTTTTTTGAGTGAGTTTTATATTATATCGAAATTACTGCTTATAAAGAAGAGATAAATAATTTTTTGAGTTAAAGTTCGATATCAGGCGATCGTAGGAATTAGTTTATTTAAAAATATGTATGTAGTATTTGTATAATATGTTTATCATAATTTATTAAAAATAAAAACTCAAAACTCAAATATTTATTTATTCAATTAGACTTCTTTTAGAAGCACTTTCGAATCGTCAATACATATTTTAACAATTACCACCGATTCGGAAAGCAGTATCTATGGAGAAGAACCGGCAAGAAACTCCTGCTCTTTTAAAATCATGTCAATCATCATTTCTATTATCCTATACTAGAATATAAAAGATCAAAAATATGTTTATCATTTTGCACTTTGCTATCATGGATTATGACTTAAAATCTTAGAAGTCGAAGCAGCAAACACATACATAAATAACATTTTAAATTTCCACTTATTTAACATTATACGAAGCTTTGATTTGTTCATAGTTCTAATTGGACTTAAGGTAGCGACCCGTACCTGTGTAGTAACTATTTAGTAATCTATGCCTGTGTGCGTACAGTGTACCCACACATGCTCACCATTCTAAGGGCGGCCATACACGGACCGCATCAAGCAGTTGAGCCCGACGTCTTGAAGCCGCGACCACGCGGTGAACTATAGACATTCATTCACTGCCGTACACGGACCGCACGAGCCGTCGCGACCGCTTCAAGCCACTGCGGAGCAGTCAATGACCGACCGCTCGAGCAGTCCGTGTACGTCGCTCAGCCGTTAACTGCTCGAGCCGCCCGTGTACGGCCGCTCTAAGAATTTGAAACTTGTATAAATTATTCAGTTCTGAATCTGTCGGGGATCCACATAGATTTAATAAAACACTCTCTAAGACATCTTAATTTGCGAACTTGTCCCTAGAAAGGTACATTAAGTTTGAATGTTCTCTATCCCTTAGGCACCGTTGTACATAAATTAAGAAATTAGGAAGGAAGACTCTATTTGAGATGGTGGAATATTTATTGAGTTGAAATGGTGTAAATAATCTTTAATTTTATAGTGTTTTAAAATTAGAATATGAAGGTTTATTCTTCGAAGGATATTAAATAACTAAGATTAAATAATTGTTCTTCTTTTATAAGATAAAACATATTCTGTCCATTTTAATATCTGTGTTTTGCCCAAACAAATTGTCTTTGGCTACGCTAAAGAAGCCTTAAAGTTTCTTGCAGACCAACAAAATAATTATGCTACAATGACTGTAACACCTTATAAATATATTGATCATAAATTATAATCATTGAATCATATTTTATTAATTAGCAAAAACAAAATTAAATACATAGTACCATTATGTTAAATAATTAAACATTCAGAATAAAAGGACATTATAATATACACAAAAAAAATATTCACAAAAAAAAATGGTTGCCTGTAAAGTCGGTTTTACGGGCGAAGATTTTACGTGACAACGTCTTTTTCTCGATCATAGTTGAGTGGGAGAGAGTCGCAAGGCATTCGGCGGGCCTCTCTCTCGTTCGGTGACTCATCGTAACGTTACCGAGCGTTACACTTTTTCATAAGTGACTCCCAGCCGCAACCTAATTTAAGACGTTGTCACGTCAAAAACAGGAAATAGGTAGATACTATTGATGTCAAGGAAATTAAATATCTACAATTTACGTATAGAAATAGCAAAATCCCCAAAACAAGATGAAACTTATCCAGCGTGGGTTGTCTAATTTAGTTTCAAAATTGAATATTTCAAATGACTGGAAACATTAATTGATACGAAATAAAAATATTCAATTCGATTAGGTTATTGTGATAAATGGGTTTATTTCCGTCTCAAATATATTTAACTCGTAAGGAAAATATATGAATTGAAAACCGTCCTTTTTTCTGGGAACTTCAGTCGACAATCAATGACTTTTTTACTAATATTGTGAAAATTGAGGTTTATATAGGGATGAATGGATGTTTCTTACGGAAATCAGCTGTTCGGATGTGAATGAGATATATAGTATTTATATTTCTTTATAAGCTCCGCCCGCAGTGCTCCGCTCCTGTCTTATCGTGATGATATTATAGCCTATAGCCTTTCTCGATAAATGGGCTATCTAACACCGAAATAATTTTTCAAATCGGACTAGTATAGTTCCTGAGATTAGCGCGTTCAAATAAACAAACAAACTCTTCAGCTTTATATCTATATTAGAAGTTGTCGATTGTAGAAAAACATAATAATCTTAATGTTTATTTTCGTGTAATCAGCTTGAAGCATAAGTTAATAACGCTATTACGTCCATAACTTTAACGAAAAATTCTAGTTCATTACATGAAAATAACGAAAAAATTCTACATCAAGCAGAACAATTGTATGAAATTTGCAATTTATCGAGTTTTTTGTTATCAAGTTTTTTGTAAAGCGAAGTTTCGGAATTCAGGTAAAACTAATAGAAAGTTCCAAAAACTCTATCTGAATTGAGATAATATTTACCTTCTCGTTCAGTTTTTCGCGATTTTTATTTAAACATCCAGTTATGATTTTTATTCGTTCTAAATAAATTGAATCATAGTTGAGGGTTTTGCTTGGTATTTTTACCTTTAATAACCAAAAGAACATTTTGTATTTAAAAAATTAGTTCCGTTATGATTATCAAATTTGCAAATATTGAGAAATATATAACATTGTCAAACTATAATTATAGTCCGGGATACATCGCCCATTTTTGCAAGTGATTACTATCAAGCTAATTTTTCGTGAGTAGCTTTATTTTGATGAGATGCCCAATAATTTCATGTATGAAACTCTCGATTGTGGTAGCTACCAGAGGAAACAAGGATAAAATATTTTGATTTGATGGTTCTCAAATATTAATTACTAACTGAATGTTTTTTTTTGTTCAATCTCAAGATAATTATCTAAATTATTCGAAAAAATATTTGTCCTACAAAATCTATGGTTTGATCAAAGAGTCCCCCTTTCCAATGTGTATCGATAACGAAGTCATCATAAATGATTACTAACAAGCAGATTTTTTTATTTTCACTTATTTAATACTTATATAATTCAACAGACATATTGTCCTACAAATTGCGTAATAAATATTTGAGAACCGTCAAATCAAAAATTTTTATCCTTGTTACCTCTGTAAGCTACCATAATCGAGAGTTTCGTACATGAAATTATTGGGCATCTCATCAAAATAAAGCTACTCACGAAAAATTAGCTTGATAGTAATCACTTGCAAAAATGGGCGATGTATCCCGGACTATTATTCTTCTTTAAAGATAAATAAATGTATTTATTTAATCATTTAAAAACTATTATAGATAATTTTGGACGTGCTAAATGCACGGCATTTACCGAGCTGCAATAAAATTAGCATAATTTGTAAGTTCTATATGGGCAATAAATTCATAACTCGAAATCCCGAACGCGTTAAAACAAATGTGCTGAAATAGTTCATATATTGTAAGTAATAAGTAAAAATATATTTTTAACCGATATTCCACCACCTACATTTTTTTTATATATTTTGAACAATCGATAATGATTATGATTGTAGATCTATACAAATATTATAAAGCTGAAGAGTTTGTTTGTTTGTTTGAACGCGCTAATCTCAGGAACTACGGGACCGATTTGAAAATAATAAGCACTGTTACATATATATACGAGATCCATTAGTGCTATAGGCTATACAATATACTATGTACAGCGAGCAAAGCCGGGACACACCGCTAGTGATATATAAACCATTATTTTAATCAAACAATTATTAATTCTAACTTCGAAATTAATAAGAAAAATACAGCCCAGAACTATTAAATTTACATTAACTTTAATTATAATTGAAAAATCGTCAAAGTTATCTAACTTTGACGATTTTTAATAGCATAAAATTAATATTCTCATCTGAGAATATTAATTTTATGCTTAAAATTTTAATACAGACCCTTGCTACGATAATGTAGCTACGGCGTAGAGCGTAATGCTTAATGCTACGCCATATTCGTGCTACGATGGTTTAATTTAAGCTTTGATTGTTTGGAATGTGGGTATTCAATTGTTTTTGAATAAAAAATAAATAACGCACTATGTATATCCTTCGAAAAAATATGAATAAAAGTGGGTACATATATTGTATACAGTCTCGTGTATTTTGTGTAAATTACTTGTGTTAAAATTACTCAGACGTCAAGCAGATTCTTATTTCTTATATGGTTCCCGATTCTTATTATGGTACGCTGCTTAGAATCTATACTAAAATTATAAAGCTGAAGAGTTTGTTTGTTTGTTAGAACGCGCTAATCTCAGAAACTACTGGTCCTATTTGAAAAATTATTTCGGTGTTAGATAGGTTTATATATTATCATTTATCAATTATCACCAATAAATTATAAAATTGAATATTGTTCTTGAATCAATTAAGATTTGAAATAATACTTTCTTATCCCTAGATATCTAAATTTGCAGCATTTAAATGCTTTCTACTTTATTTCAAACGACGCTCTAATAAACATACCATTATAACTACAGGATAACATACTAAACATGCAAAGAGGCACATACCTTCATACATTGTCCTCAAATAATGTACATCAGTCTGCATAAAAAGCAAACACGGATCTATAAATAACGTTTTGCGTCCGCAGTAGGGAGCTAAACTAATGTCCGGTCCACTCTTAATGTACAAAGTTTTTTCAGCCACAAATCCTGGATTCCGGCCGGATTTAGGTTAATATAGCTTGTACAAGTGATAGGCATGGCTTTTATTGCAATTACTATAAAATAAACATAGGAAATAGTTACAGAACATTCAATATAATCATCTATACTTCAATACTTTTTTATATTATAAAGCTGAAAAGTTTGTTTGTTTGTTTGAACGCGCTAATCTTATGAACTACTGGTCCGATTTGAAAGATTCTTTCGGTGTTAGATAGCCCATTTATCGAGGAAGGCTATAGGCTATATTATATCATCATGCTAAGACCGCGGAGCACAGTTAGTGAGTACATAATATTTGTTCCCACTGCAAGGATACAGGCCTGTTATGAATTTAAAGGTCATAATTCTAAATGGAAAATGGAAAAGCCGGGTTCCTCACAATGGTTTCATTCTTCCGTAGAGAAGGTAATAATGCGTAGTGTTATGTGTAATTTTAAAATTATTCAAATGTACATAAGTACAACTGTTTAAACTTTATTATAAATTCTATAAATAAATAAAATCTACAGTTAAACACTACATTTTTGTTCAAATAACGTATGATGCCAGTTTAGATGTTCAAGAAAATCTTGATAGATGGCGTAGAGATTCCCTTTGGACACTTGAATGGAAAGAACGCCTCAGTTAATACAGTTTCAAATACAAACTTATGATCAAGTTCCTTATATTTCGCAATTTTAAAATGTTGGTGTATTTATTTCTCTCATCTCCTTGGTTTTTAGTTGTTTGTGAATAAGCTATTAAGCCTACGAAGAGGCTTCGAGATTCTTTTAAATTAATTTATTAATGATTTTACTTAAGGATATATCAGCCCGTTTCTATGAGCAAGCCTTTTTTTTTTCATTACCTGTAGATAGGTAATATATGAAACATACTAAGTCTATTGCAATTATAATAAATAATTTAGATTTATAAACCTAACCGCGTGAATAAAAGAATTTGTCTCTATATATTCCATTACAAACGCAAACCACACGCAAACTCTCACATTAAAAACAAATGAACACATAACGTTTAACAGTTAACACTATAATGCTGCAGCTGTAGGTGCCTCAATCACCATCAGAATCAATGGAACATAATATAATAATCATTTAGAAGATCGCACGCACGGGTTATGTTTATTGTTATTGTTGATTCAATGATTCACATAACCGTCAACTCCTTCATGTATTATGTGTAGACATTGCAAGTTTAATTAAAGTGAAGATATGCGCAATTTTATTACCGCTTTAGATTGTGTTTAGTAATGGTGTATTATAAACGATACATGATTTAAAAGGTCAATTCGTGAAAGGTATACATAATAAAAGAGTTTATATTTACATAAACTTATATATAGCAACTTTCCTCTTAATTATGTCAGCTAATGCGTGTTGTTAGAAATAAATATTTTTTTTTACAACCGCACATTACTGACTTTCGATATTTTAATTAAAAAAATTGTAAGAGTTGAACTCGAAAAGCAAACAAATATAAACAATCAAAATCTGTTTCACAAAGAACATAACCTTTACATACCTAGTACATGAACAACTTGAAAATATATGCAACGAAGGATCAAAATAATTACTGACAAGGCCGCGACTCGATAAAAACGCCACAAAATTTTCTCAATATAAACGACGAAAAACACCATCAATCCATTAATTACACACCCGTCCGCGGACTGCATGAAAAATGTAAATATTTAAATCTTTATTAACGCGAAATAAATTAAAGGAGATAAAAATTTCCGTCAGCACGCGAACGGTTGAGTGTTCCGTGTGAATTACGTTTTGGGTTCCGAAACTCAAACGGAAAAAAATACCTTTTAGGCTCACTTTGAGGGGTTAAGCTGAAATCCTACTACCTATCTTTTTATAGGTTAAAAATTTTGTATAAAATAAGAAAATATATAAATTTAAATTTACGTATCCGTCTATGTGATTCTCTTGTATTGTCGAAATTTAACTTTTCGGATACTGTATATGGCCCTAGACTGCTTAGCCGTACTAGAACAGCAATACAACGCGTCCAGAATGCCTGCGCACGATATTGCTGGAACGTTCCACCTAGAAGCCACATCAGTCCCTATCTTAAAGACGCCAATATTTTAAATATGGATGGACGTAGGCAATTACATTTTGCTACTTTGTTATTTGGTTTAATGCACAAAAAAATACCATTATATCTATATAAAAAATTAGCTTGGTTAGGTCAACGAAGCGACCTAAAATACAAAACCAGATTTGCCAGCATAAAACTATCAATACCCATGCACTACACTGCATCATTTAGAGGCGGTTTCACATACAGCGCCACTAAGTGCTGGAACAACCTTCCACCACCCCTGTCTGAAGTAAAAAGTATTACAAACTTTCGATTTAAATATAAAAAACATTTATTAAATACGCTGTACCAGCCTTAGTGCCGTTGATGTGTCCCGCTGTATGTGTATAGGTATCTCTATTCTCTACGTATATAATATCATACTTCTTATTGTAGTTATTTATTATTCTCAATTTATTATTTTTTCTATACATATATTTTTATTACACATATATATTTCTTATATTATATAAGTAGTAAGTACAAATATTTTATAAATATATATCACACTTATCACTATTTCATCATATATAGTTATATATTATCTATTTAAAAAAAAAAGCTGTAACTCCAACCGTCGCAACCGATAGGGGCTCCTGAAAATCAGTGCTGTTAGTGTTCCTATGGGGCACTACAGCTTTTAACTGAGTAGTCCCTTTTGATGATGGACTACCACACAGTTCTTTGTTCTTGTTTTTAGTTATAAGTATTTTTTAAGTTTAGTTATAAGGTTTTTTATATTATTTTATTTGTTATGTTTTAAGTAAGTTTTATATTAGTTTTTAAGTTTTATTGGTTTTTTGTTTTCTTTTTTAAATATGTTTGTTTTTTGTATCTGTGTGGTGTGTTTTGTTGTCAATAAATGTTTTTTATTATTATTATTATTATGTTTCTCTTCTCCATAATACTCGGGTACCACCAGAAGGACGGTACCCGGACCTTTGGAAGGCTTACGTGGGGACACGGATCCAACACGCAGAGGCCCTTTCGAGAATTTTAATGTGTTGTGGGACACCAGCCGCAGCCTGCCCATGACTGCACTATAGAGATACAGCCCTAGGCAGTCCGCGGCCGATGTAGGACTATTGCAGGGTATGAAAATTTAATAATTGGGCTATGGATTGGGATGCTAAATGGACTGGTACTGGGGACTATGGGAAACTATGGCACCTGCCTTTCTACTAAAAGAAAGTAAAAATATGTTGGCAGGTGGTGACTCGCCCTCTCACTGTATGGGCCCCCGAAATAAGTCGCTGCAATAGTGCGACAAGGGGGCAACATATTGCGAGCAGCTAAGGGTGGAGAGGCGTCCCTGGACTTTAAACTACGATCACGCGCTCCCTGAGGGTCCAGCATCACGTGCCCACTCGCCACTTACGATTCGCATCCACCCTTCGAGCTAAAAGCTCTCGCGACTCCACTCTGGCCGGCCGGTTAAGGCAAGCCAGAGGTGGGGGTCCTGTCCTCGTCAGGCTTCACTCCGACCGGCCGGTGAAGGCAAGCCGGAGATGAAGACAGGGGCCTCCCCCGGGAGCGCTCGGTTCCCGCGGGGTCGCTACTCCCCGACACCCCGCCACAAGGTGTCCTGCGGGTTGACTGATTGCACGGGTGGAATATCTATTGTCACGTAGACAATAAATATTCCAACCGTGGGCGATGGGGTCGTCACATCCCTACGCCCTTATTATTATTATTATTATTATCTACTAGGAACTACTACAAAATCTGCTACTACCCTTGAACACAGCATCTTGAAATATTGATACATAACAATGTTTTGTAGCAAAAATAGAGCAAAAATTGCTCAAACTATTTCTTACGAAGTTAGATTAGCTTTAATTTTAATTTCTAGTTTAATTATGATTATAGATTTTAATTTAATAAGTTTAAGATTATTACAACAAAATGTATGATTTATTTTTTTTAATATTTCCTTTAAGAATAATTATATTTTCTTCAATATTAGCTGAAACGAATCGTACTCCTTTTGATTTTGCTGTATAAATTTACAGTAACAACATAACAGGTTTATACGGAACCTTCGGTGCGTCCGACTCGCACTTGGCCGGTTTTATTTGAAGGATGCTCAACACCTGTGTTCAGCGCGCCGTCATTAATTTTCATTGGTCAAAATCGATGAAAATATGGTTCCTGGGTTTTGATTTTTTTGCTTTTATGCTGCTTTTAATGTTCATTTTATGTGTGTATTATGGAGTATGTGTGTGTGTGTGTGTGTTTGTAGCCGTAAAGAATGCACATGCAGTTGTGAAGCTGATATCTATTACGAATATTGTAAAGCTGAAGTTGTTGAAATAATATGTATTTCGAGTGGAAATTATTTTATCAATACAATATTAATTCTAGGAAATTCACGATTGTTATGTTAGAATGTATTACAATAATATAATATGTATTTAAAGCAGGAATTCAAAATAACACAGTACATAGCTATTGTATTTTACATCAGCAATTACCGAGAGAATGTATGTTGGTTGATTATGAATGTGCGTATAATGAGCCTGATTTGGGCTTCTGATTTTCCTATTTTGAAGATAAATGATAAATTTTTAATTCAGATTACTTACTATCAAATTTTTTACGCTAAATTTGATAGTCTAATTCTATTTATAGACTATGAATTTGATATTGTTGCATTTTCATGGTTTTAATTTTTTTCGATAGTGTGTAATTTAATACTAAAGGTAAGGTATTTACTTATATTTACATTTTTTGAATAAAATCAATCATTCTTCTATAATTCTTCAAAGCGTCTCTTTACTGCAATTAAAATCTCACTTATAACTAACAAGGACTAGATTAGAAGTAAATTTTCAATAATAGCTTTATGCCTAGTTACATAAAATATAAGAGCTCATATGCTCAACGTGAAATGAAAATTCGTAATCATTACTCTATATTTTAACGAACCGGCTCTATCAAAAGAACTTACATTGCTTTTTAATTTATATTTAAAACAGATAACCAATACAATAATCGAAACTCATTTCACATAACTTTGTTTTAATGCTAACATTTTGCGTGACTTCACATAGGTCTTGTGTACAATTTAATTTAGGCGTATAATATTGCGTACATAAGGTATGTGTGATTGTAAACATAGGAATTTAAGAGTAATTAAAGCGGGTCCATACAGAGCGAGCAGCCTCGCGAGGCAATTGCTACGCGAAGCAGCTTTATCTATGTCATCGTGGCTGTGCCGGGGAACATGACTACACACTCGTTTAGTTTAATAACTCTACATTGTGTCGCGACCGAGCTATGTTCCGGCCGGGGCACGGTCAAACATTATTGTATACTTTTTATGAAGTGAATCGTGCATGGCCGGGACACGGCGTTGAAATGTCAAGCTGACTCAGGCACGGTCCGGACCCGGTTCGGCTTAGCCTATATAATTATTTTTCCTCGGTTGAGCCACATCCACACTAACCGAGCGGCTTCGCAATCCCTTCGCGAGGATGCTTGCTGTGTGGACGTGCCGTTACAAAATTTCTCATTTTAGTCATGCACACGTGTGCCTTACGTTGATTAACAATTGTTTTAATTATTGCTATGCTAATTATTTCTAGTTTAGAAGCTTCTGTGTTCGTGTCGCGGTTATTATTTGCTAAATTGAGAGCGCTTCGGGGAATTGAGGCGTTTTGCTATCTATTATTAATTGTATCATATACTTATTGTTATTGGGAAATAGATATTGTTTTTTGCTTAAATGTAATAATGAAAAACCATATAAAATAGTGCAAAGGGGTTCTTTTTCCGAATTTTGTATTTTCTCTTAAAATTGCTAAATACAATGAAATTCTGTTTTCAGTCTTGTAATGATAGATTGAATATACTATAAATTATACAACATTCAAGTGTTATCTGCTCCATATAATAATATGGGACAGTCCCATTACATAATGCTATGGTATAATATTGTTCCACAGATCCGATCTATTTCCGTACAAAACGGTGATTAGCTGTTTCCCAGAAAATTAACCTTTTCAGTATTGTCAACGCCTTTCGCATGCCAATGATATTTCAAAATCTAGAAGACAAATATTATATTTTTTGTGTGACTTTTTAACTAATGTCCCAATTACAATTTACATTGCAACATTTGTTAATTATTTAATTGTCATTGTAAACATTTGAAATTATTTAATTGTCATTGTAAAAATTTCATTCAAACTTACTTTACTACTCAATCGCGCAGGACCTCCTATCTAATGATTACTTTTCGTCAATTATAACGTCGTTGCTTTGTTTGGTGTAATACCGTTTTAATTATTATAAATAAATAAATAAATCTGTATATGACCAATTAAATTCGCACTTTTTAACAATCATTTCGTTTTGTGTAGCAAAGGAGACGATTCTTTTTGTTTGGAGAATAGGCCCACCTCAATTTC
>CAJQZM010023677.1:0-13182 GCA_907164665.1 Colias nastes | reverse complement strand
TTTATTTATTAATTACCATTTATTAACACTATAACCTTAACAAATTTTCGCCAAACTGTAAAACAGTTTGTTGGCGTTGCGCTCCTACTTATTATAGATTACCTACCCTAGGTTATACATTGCCAAATTAGTTGATAAACAAACACTTAAATACCGCTATAAATGACATACATAGTATAAAAAAAAAATTTTACATAGTATAAAACAAAATCACATTTCTCTGTACCCATGTATGCCCAAATCTACAAAACTAAGCAACTGATTTTGATGCAGTTTTTTTTTTTTTTTTTTTTTTTTTTTTTTTTTTTTTTTTTTTTTTTTGTTTTTTTTTTTTTTTTTTTTTTTTTTTTTTTTTTTTTTTTTTTTTTTTATTTTTTTTTTTTTTTTTTTTTTTTTTTTTTTTTTTTTTTTTTTTTTTTCAAGATGAAGGTTTCAGTATAAACTATAATCTATATTATGTTAAGTTTCAGCCAGCGCGGGCGAAGCCGCGGGCGGTAAGCTAATACTAGATAGTTGACAAAATGTATTTTTTTAATTTACTCTTTACAGATCCTATTTTTAATTTATTATCGTCTAGTAAAATCGGGTACATGTTACAAATTTTTGGTATATAATATTTTCTAGTTCGCTGGTCATAACAATTTTTTGTTATTGGTACATAAAATTTTCTTACTTTTGACGCTCTTGTATTAAATCTAAACTGTTTAACAATTTTAAAGTCATTACTATAGTATGAATCTATGGCATTTAAATATATAGCCTTATAATTTACAGGTAAGATATTACAATGTGGAAATAACTTGTCATAATTGTTTTTAAACTTCTTTCGAACTTTCTTATGAACTAAATACTTATTTAATCTTACTTGTAGGTTCTTTATTTGATCTAAGTATGTTTTAAAAGTTAGGCCATAACAACTCAGTCCATAACTTATTATTGAGTCAGCAAGTGCATAGTAAACAACGTACAGAGTATGTTTATTTAAAATCCGACTTAGGTAGTAAAACTTAAGTGTGCACAAGCGATTATTCTGTAACTATTGCAGATATCAAAAAACTTTAAACTGATATCGAATGTACTTAACCTAATGAGTAAAATGGCCGTAATAATTTTTTAAAAATAAAACGAGAAATATCTAAAATTGTTACATTAAACGCTCCCATACATTTTATTTCCCATACATTTTGTATTCATAGCAGATTTTCGAAGTGATGTCCTCATTGTGCAATATAATGAGGAGCTCTATTTACAGTTTTTAAATGAACTTCCCTTCAAATTTGCGAAGTAATTAAAGCAGAAAACCAAAAAAAGAAAGAAAATGCTAAAATCTTTCATATTAAATGTACATGGGATATTCGTATCTCATACTAAATGTATGGGAGGGTTTCAAGTTAATTTTTTAGATATTTCTCGTTTAATTTTTAAAGATTTATTATGGCCATTTTACTGATTAGGATAAGTACTTTCGATATCAGTTTAAAGATTTTTAATATCTGCAATAGTTACGGAATAATCGCCTGCGCACACTTAACGATTACACCCTGTATACATAATACATTAATCATATTTTGTGTTTGAGTTTCATAACCTCAGACGTACTTTATCAGTCTGAACTGCGAATATCCTATCTAAGTACATATCTAAATAAACTTATTAACTTCTTCGAAAAGGGTAGGAATTGACCTGAAACCATTAAACAAAATATTTTTGCATAGAATTAAGGATTGATGACCTTTTAATAGTCCTATCAGCTTTTGTAAATGACTATATACTTTTTATTGAATGACTAATTGCCGTTTGCCACGAATTTTTTACATGGTACACGGCAAGGTAATTCTCATTTTAATATTCAATGCATTTACGAAATGTTGTAATCAATACACTGTTACTTAATAGCCTTTGTGTTACTCGGCTGTGGGAATATGAGTTAATAGACATAATTTTATAGAGAGTGAAAGCTGCGAGAAAATTCAATAAAAACCTTTTTAAACAACCTTGGCTCTTATACTAGGTATTGTCTCGTTATTAATAGGAGTTGTTCATTGTTCTATCATGGATTCATTTTAGTTATATTTACTTCCTCTGGGGACGTTTTTGTTTAGTATTGTACCTACTGTGGTACCTACGTATCGTAAAAAATCGCGATGAAATCTTTTCCAGAGCATCTATGTTGATGCTATCACACATTTACGTATCTATATAATTGATGATATTGCAACATAGTTTCAATTTGAATTTGATGTAATTACCTGTAACCATGTACCACCCATATTTTTCGACTATTATGTTTAAAGAGACCATTTATATTTCAATTAAATGAGACCATTAAAATAATTACGTACAGTTCGCCTTTTTATAGTACAACAACTTTAAGCTTATTTAAATCCCACCATTAATAATATAAACTTTAAAATATCACAGAATATGTTTGACAATTATTTCGTGATATAATAAATGAATTTAAAGGAAAAATCTGGTAATTCAAGAAACTGATAACATTACTCGTCCACGTTTTCACTGGGTAAAGCAGGCGTGATGTCTTGTATTTCATCTCGAATTTCCTGGCTGCGTGATCGAACCATGTCCAATAGAAGAGTATCCATGCCCCCTAAATCGGGATATCTGTACAACAGATAATATTGAAATCTTTAACCTTTTTACATAAATTTTTGAAAACTACCTACTTAATAATTAATATCTTCAAATATTTAAGTTTATGATAGTAACTACTTAATTAAAGAATAGCCTTAAATATTTCCTAAATTTAGTTAAAATACTTCTTCCTCCTATTTCGAAGGACTCGAAACTTTGATGTTTTACATAATATGTACTTATTATTAAAATAATAATGTTCCTACAGCCTATTTATAAAAACTCTCTCCTACTCGTGTAAATTTCTAGATAAAGATCACCTGTAATGAATCATAGTTCAAGTGCAGAATAATAGAGATATTTGATATTCAAATAGACATTAAGACTCGTGCTTCTATGTATTTATTTAGAGCACACCCCAGACGGCTCATAGACCGTGATATGATAACGATTGATTTGAAAAGGTAGAAATCAAATATTTTCCGAGACAAAATCACTTCCACTTTGTTATTTCACTCGCTACTTCTAAGAACTGTCTGAAGAACAAATATTTTGATATATTCTTGGAATAATTAAATAATTGTTATGATTTATGTGCAATAAATCATTGGTAAAGCATTTTATTGGCTAAGTATCAGTTCACATTATTTCTTTCTTAGAGATTTATTCATAATTTTTTTTTATAGAAAAGAGCGACTAGCTGATAGTAAAAATTAAAATGAATTACTCTGACGAGTCCTTTATTGCACCAAATTATTTAGAATATTCTTTTATACAGCATTTTTTATTAAAGTTGTAATTATTATCTAGCTGCTGATCTATTCACACTCTACTTAGTTTTGGCTTTTTTTCCTAATACATACAACAAGTATATAGTTATAAACATATTTAGTTCCGCATACAGCAGATGTCTTGAAGATGATACGTTATTTTCTATTTATGCAACGTATTTATCTAGCTTCCGTTATGGCTTATGTTATGCAATAATGCGATTTACTTACTGCTGACAGCTTCGATATGTGCTTTCACTTTGCTGTGACATGAGGGACCTGAAGTACGGTGGAGTTGATATCGTAGAGATCGTGGATTCCTCACGACTGGCTCTTAGTTTAACGAGCAAGGAGGCGTAGGGAGAGGACTCATTGCTCATGAATGAAATACGGCGCGGCGGATCTTCTTTTGCCCTAAAAGATAAACTATTATAGGACCTTGCCTATTTAAACAGACTTAAGAAATACACACAAACGAATGAAAAATTTTTTATAGTCCTGAAGCTTGGGATAAAACAAGAAGGTATTTTTAACCAGTTTCCGATTTGCTATCTTACAATGGAGGTAAATACTAATCACTTCAGTATTTCCATATAAGTTTTAAAAACATTGATTTAATGAAATCTCTATAGCAAACATCCAACACAAATTTATTGGCTCTACAAAGTATACAAAACAAGTAACTTTACTGCTCTATAATAACTTTAAACCGTAAAAACTTAAAATAGCTTTAAATTTTACTGAGAAAGACGTTCATATTTATTGTGGTTTCAGTGCTTATTGAGAAAAACATCTCGTCGACTTCTGACATCCATGATTCACTCGAGTGACTCAGCCTGGAGGTAACATTTGATAGTCGATGCAACTTACGGTCCAATCAGCCTTGGCGAGAGGCATTACATTAGTTGGACTGAATAAATGGCATAAGCGGAACAGGTATTACTTAAATGTGTATGACATTTAGAGCAATACCTGTAGGTACCTAATGTGCAGCTTACGTATTAATTATCGCATTTAGAAATTATTTACTGATTTGGTGAAGGGTTTAAAACTCAGCGTAAGTACAGTTAAGTTTTAATGTAGGCTATTAAGTTTCTTAAACTATGCCGGAAAAAAATTCGAAGTTAAAAACAGTTGATAAATTATTTTACAAGTATAAAAGTAAATATAAGTTGATGATGTAAGTTGTAACGGTCATCGTAAATGTTTTAATATGTTTTACAGTTGTCTGTTACATTTTATTATATGACGAGGAAAAACATTCTACATTGTTGTTTTAAATATACATACAAAGTTAAACCTCTCGAAGAATATAACTTTGAATATCGCTCTTTCCAATCACCATCTTTCTTCCAAGCCATTTGTACGGATCTGAAGCAAAAAATAAATGAGATACATCAGCAAGAATCCAGTATAGTTATAAGTATCCATTTAATAGGACATCGACTTATTCATAATTATGATTGCAGTTTTATTATAATAAAATTGCAATTTATTCTAAAAATTTTTGAATCGCGCAAAATGTGTCTGCAAAATAGAGCTTTATTAAAAGTAAAAAAATATGTTTGTAAAGCGCTTTAGAAAGAACGTTTTAACATCTTCGTTTCTATTCATTATCATCAATCATAACTAATATATTTAGTAATTGTTCTGTGGAAAATAAATTGCATTTTAAATATGTAGAGACGGCTAACTTCTTGATTATTTTGAGGAATAGATAGTATTCTCAAGAACACGATACCAAATATGAACTTTATTTCAATGTCACTAAAGTGAAACGTACCAAATAAATAAATTTGGTAAACACATACTGTTATTTTCAATTCTGGTAACCAATATAGCATTGTTTGAAAGTTGCTAGAATCCAAGTCAATGTTCAAAGTCGAAGGTCGTTAGAGTGTGGTGTCGCAAAACCGCATGTATACGATTTGTACTTGTATTTAAAACAAACGAGTTAAATGATTGATAGTTTACTTAGACGCAAAAGAAAGTAGAGAGCAAATTACCTACTATTTCATTTTTACTAGCGTATTTACTTTTGATGAATTAATCATTTTATTTTGAAGTTGGTAAACGTTTAAATTTATCGTAATCATTACTGCAAGTTTACAAAGCTCAGAGTGCATTAGTATTTTAAAAATATACTTAGATTTTTCGCTCTGAAGGTAATACGAGGTAAAAGTATCTTGTAAGTTGCAAATAACCTCGTTAAGTTCTTGAACTATTTTGTGAAAGATACTTACTGCATTTCAATCGCCTCAGGAATGGATAAGGTCTAAACTAAACACATATTGATAAAATATTCCGCTTGCAATCATTGTATAAATATTTTTGGTTATGTTCGAAATGTCATAAATTTATGCCAAACCATGGTCAAACCCTGTTCCTAATGCTATAAAATTAAATAGGTTTTATTCAAATTATTATTATAGTCATATACCATACCTAGCATACCTACTACCTACTTATTTGTTATTTTATATTATCTACATTTAACAACTAATATTATTATGTATTTATTATTAATAATCAAATAATATTAAATAAGTATAACAAATTCACAACAACTAGTTGTGTATTATGCAACGTCTTAAATGTGGTCGTAAAATATTATTAAAAGTTTACATTTTATTGAATAAGAGAAATTAAATCAAACATTAATATTGATGAATGCAAACAAGTATGCATGTACTGATAAGCCTCTTGTAACATAAGCAAATTACAATAATTCGAATGTCTAGTTGGTACTTATGTAAATTACTTCAACGTAACCAGAGATTATGTATTATGTTCCTTATTGTTGCCCACTTATCTAGTCCTGAATACCATTACATAGATTACTGTATATGAACACGATTGCCTTGAAACTGATCCATATAATGTAAAGAACTATACTAAGTTGTACGTTTGTGTTATGTAAAACCACAAAGTTGAATCTAGATTAAGTTATAAAAAGTAATAAAATATATAAATAAACGTTGTAGAGTTTCATTAAAATTCGCAGTTAAAATTTGAATTAATATAATATTATACGAGATTTTATGTATCTCTGTAACTTGTAAGTTTTTTTTAAGATAAAATCTTAATTGAGTCTGTTACTTTATATTATCTGAAATATTAAAATAATATTTATAATAAATTTTCATTGATTTGCTGCTCCCATTAAATTTTGGTGTTTTATCTTTTCATATTAATTTAATTTAATATTTTTCATATGTTAATAATTATGTATTTATAGATGACCTTGATAGAAATGTGAATACAGGCTTCTAGCCTTATTCTGATTACCATATAAAGAAAAATAAATATTTTTTCGTTTATATCAATACAATAATTTCTGCTCTATCCATGCTGTATCATGGATAGAGCAAACCCCTTATGCATAAATGATGTATGTGATGTGTGGTTTTTATGAGTATAAACTTGACACTAAATCTGTGATGTATCAGGTGAGGATAGTTACCATAGAATTGCTAGTTAGATGGACAAATACTGTTACGGTTCCGTTAAGTGGATTGAGAGCGTCCTGAATCAATGTCAAAAATCTCGTGGGAGCGTTGCTGCTCATTGTGAAAGACAAACGAACATTAGTAAAGTGTCATAGCTTTGATACAGCGAGATTCGATAAGTAATTGGAAGTCTAGCTGTTTTGTTATGGCGCGGCCGCGGCGGGGGCGTTCGCAGTTCGCGCCGTAGCCGCCTCTAGTCATTGAGATTGCGAACAACCGCGCGCACGTCGCGCTCTGTCCTCACCACAGTGATAACGCGCCCTACTTTACCGATATATACGAAACCGATCAACGTAACTTTACATTTAAATTTATTTCGAATCGTTAAATTGTTTTTAAATTTCCGTCGAACTAACCGCTCACAGTGGACAGTCGGCGCAGCTTCAAACCGGCTCTGTGACCATATGATCAGCCGGACCCGTCGAATTCGTGCCCTCTCGTAGTAACGATGCGGATTAACAATTGAAAAGTGCAACGAAAGACGGATCTGTAGGATGAGTCAGAGTTGAACTTTCTCATGCTTAAAAGTGTTCAAGTTTTGTGACTTTGCGGGAGATGTGATTGTTGACATAGAGATAGTGTGTAAAGTGCGATGGCTGGTGCTAGTGAGGAAGGTGTGGGGGTGGAGGATAACACGCCGGCTCCAGAAGCCCGTAAACGTGGGCTGAGCGGGTCCATGTCACTGAGGACCCGCAAGCTGGGCCGGCGGCTTTCGCGCAGCATGTCTATAGTTGCGCTAAAGTTGCCGGAGAAGGCACAAAGCATCACGCGCACATCGACGAAGCTTATGCGCTCCGGCAGTAGGGACAAAAAGCACAGATCCTTCGAGTTGTCTGTTATTCTACCGGACAAAACACAAAGACAGGTAAAAACCTTTTGCTACTAACGGCAACATTATATTTGTAGAGTAGATACAACACCTGGTTTGATTACAAAAGGTTTCCTGATATTTTATCGTTAATCGTGGTACAATATTATGATTTATTGGATATTCAGTAATAACCTATTAATTGCAATTTTTACTTTTCATGAAAGACTTGGTGCAATAAGCAGGTATAAAAATAGAAACATGTTATGCTCTACATTTTCTTATTAGCAATACAATACGTACATGGATAAAACTTTACCGTTTATGCATGCGGCTTTAATCTATTTCTAGCGGTAAATAATAAATTATTGGAAAAAGTATATGTAGTGTAAAAATGGAAAATAATTATTCGCATGGAAATGTTTACGTTCGATGTATTCAAAGCACGTACGAAAAACATTAAATCGCATCCAAATGCGTTTTGCTGTCGTTTCGCCGCTGTCGCTTCGCCCACATCACTGATTTCTCCATTGATATAATAACGATCTACAATCACATTTGAATCCGTCAAGCATTGTTTGCCATTGTCATTGAACCAGGGAATTGCGCGCTTTACTCGACTATTGTTTGACTACCGGCCAATTGGCTGCTAATACATCATGATTTCATATTTATTTTGTATATGACCATTATTTTATGAATTTTTATATTTTATTCACAATGCACAAATCAGCTCAATATCATAATTTTTGTTATACATTGTATATTTACAAAATGCTTAATCTTTGTGATAGTAATTACCTAATTACTAATTAGTTAATAACTTTCAAAATCATACGGAAATTAAGGTTAAATAAAGTTCCGTAGTTACTGTACCGATTAATTAACACCTTTAAATCAAGTAACTTCCTTTTAAGTAAAGGACGCATTTGATTCCGGCAAGCATTCATTTAATTGTTGCAACTAATAATTAACAGCACTGTTATGTTAGAATGTATTAAATTTTTTAAATGAATGCAATGATTTATACCCCTGTATATTTTTTAGGGTTAAACGTATTGTGTAATAAATACAATATATTAAATAATACCTACGAGCGATATTTCTATTGAAGAAACAAATTATGTAGAGTCCCACTGTGAGTCCCACATAAAAAATGACGTTATAATCGCAAATTATGTGGCAAAGAAAAACTAATAAAACATATATAAAGATGGATTTTTTTTAATTCTATAGTTAACCCTATCTGCAGGTACGCACTGTCCCTGAAGTTGGACTTTATACCTTCCATATTTTACCTGATCATATAATAATTTATTGTAAAGCATAGGTGTGTCACTTTAAGTTGTCACCTCAGTGTTTCCATGTCATTTTAATGCGAGGTCAACATAAAAACTCTTTAAACAAAAACAAAGGACTTTATGCTTTATAAAAAGATTGCATGCACTTTCAGTACCTAATGACCTGAGAGAATACTAATAATTTGTCTCGTTTAGCGAATAAAATACAATCATCTTGTACTTATCCCAATGAGGAAGGACGCCTACATAGCCTGTGCTTGATTGTTGTGGAATTGTGGATTCAGGAAATCACAAATCATCGCCACATATTGCTTGCAATTCTAAGCAATCTGTGGATGTCGTCAATCCAAAACAGTGGGTAATGGGGCCTAGATTGAATAAATTGGCATCGGTTAACGAGTGAAAGTGATGTCGCAACTCGAGCGCACTTCGTCAGTTTGGCGTGTGCATGTTAACATGCGGGCTATCAGCTACCGGCTACCGGCTACTTGATGCTTCACTAGACGGCCTTATGATTCGTGACGTCAATTATATAATTAGGAATACCTTCTAGAGTCACACCTAGTAAATAGCTTTTGGCGTCTGTTTATTTTGGCAGGGTATTTGTGATATCAGCGAAGTGTTTAATGTATGATCAATATTGCTCTTGTTTATAACGCACTAAAATATTTCTCGGCACGAGAATGCAAATGAAGCGTTTCAATATTATATTTTCAAGGGTAAATCTTTAATACACCTGTTATATGATCCGATCGATAATAATAATTATTAGATGCACTTTCACTAGATTAGTGTTCCTAAACCGGTGTCTAGACTCTTTACTAAGACCCTTCCAACGATTAAATATTTCTTAACATAACCTATAAAAGTATTGCAAATTCCAGAAATATTTAACGGCTCTTATTTTAAATATTGATTTCACAGCTAGTAAAGCATTATGAATGTTTTTACCGTCACTTAAAATGTAATGTTACGTCTTAAACATACGTTTATTTTCATTCGTTTGCTCACTGTTAGTAAACATTAATCTATTGTGTTTGGAGTTGTGCCATTTTCATTGATCAGCAATTTCATTGTATGTAACGAAAGGACACTTTGATTAGATCATAATATTATGAAGCATTTTATAGAAGTGATGATAATAACTACAATTATATCTCTCTTTACGTAATACATAGTTACATTCCATTTTGTAACTAACTTATTTGTTTTCGTAATTGCGATGTTATACATGGTCATATAGGTATATTTTTGGATGATTAACTTAAATTTTGACTTATAAAGGTTTCACTACGAATAGTTCGTTCTTTTAATATCCAAGGCTACTTTTTGATGAACACTTTTTCTGAATCAAGAAGCTTGAACCGGTATAATCGTTATCAAACTGGACATAGACTTTCCTATATTTACAATCCATATACATCATTTTACTGTCTCGTCAGGTAGTGGATAAAAACTAGGGATAAGAAACGTAAATAGTAAAATTGAAATCGAGATAACTTTTAAGGTATAAAAACAGGCTTCTTTATCGGTAAATAGAACTCGCTACCAAACTTGGTAATAATTAGCAATTTTCCCAGTGCAGTTATCTTAATTAATCAAATCTTGGTTAAACGATTTATTGGAAAATTTTATCTTGAAATACGGAATACTTTGTAGGCTTCAATTAAAATAATCGTAACTATTTATTTTTACAAATGTCACACAAAACATTATTTTTACAATTGCAATCTCCGTTGTATCACGTTGTAGGTATATTATTATCTTCCTGTAATTATTAATCTTATCTTTAATACGGTATGCGTAGCACAACAAAACAACATTTTTTTCATATTTTTGCATCATTTTAATTTTTACTATTCTGCCGTATAACGATGTCTCGTGTTAACAATGAACCACAATGCTTTGTGACATCTACGTGACTTGATTCTATAAATACGTGAATAACACAACACACAAAGAATGAAATAAATTACTTTTAAAAATCTTGGTTTGTTTTCATCATATTTAATATATTATTTAATATATATTTGTTTTCATATATATATGTAAACTGGAAGTTATTACATTATAAACTGAATTTATGTTTTTTTTTTTTTGTGTAACCATGAACAAAAGGTTTATTTTATTGGGTTCCAATTGGGTTCTATAGGAGCGTAGGTAGGTCATTATATATAATTCCCGTCTATCCTTTCTTTTAAAGCTGACAAGGCAGAGACATAACTTTGGAAATGTGACATGTTTGTACCTAACCCACAAATTGTTCAATAAATGATTTTTATTTTTTATTAATTTTATTTATTAATTTTAATTGTTGGTGTGGATAGCTTTTCTACAGGCGACCCAAAATCTCAATTGCTGGAAAGAAATAATTAATTATTGAATACTAGGTAATAACTAATAAGTAATAATATACGGATAACTGCATATAGAATGAATAAAATTGAAGAACTTCAGAGTTAAGAAATTTCAATTAAAATAAACTGTTGTGTTTTGTGTAATTAATTTTATCTTTGGTTACAACATTCAGGGGTCTTGTAATGGTTATAGCTATTGGCTAAATCCATTGTGCAGTTGTTGTTATATACTTATTCTTATAAATTATTATTTGAATTCAAATGAATGATTATCTGACAAACATACACCTACGAAATAACATTAATAGCTGTAATCGCGAAATCTCACGTATAAAAATTCACAATAATGCTGCACAATGTGTCCGACAAGTGTGAGACGCCGACGCGGACGCTTCAAATGTTTGAAAATTATGGATTTCTGCAGATTGAGGCCATCATCATGTATCTGATGACTATGACAATGATATAGGTTTTCTAAGATAATACATCTATTTTATTAATAATTATTTTATTAATTGCAAATATTTAAAAATGATAAGTATGCAAAAAAATTGAAAATTGTATAATTCAACTATATCGATTATTCAATTATAACACTAAAATTGTGATTCGTTTAATGCAGATTTTATTACAATAATGACTTGTTATACTTTTTCTAGTATATAAATACAGGAGGCAATCGATTGGGCAGTGAAGTGTAAACTCTTTGATGTTCAATGAATCATGAAATCGGTGTAGGCGATTCAACGATTTTCAGGGACAGGCCAAGACCACAAGTTCTTTCGCACACTTTATAGATATCAATTATCAACAATCGTACTACCAATAATTGTTTAGACAAACGCTCATTTGCATCGCCTTTTACTTCGCAATGTTTTAAATTAGGTAGCGATTGTATCATACTTGAGGACATAATATTTAAAAACGACCACGAATTTCCTGTAATAATTGTTTAATATTGTAACAATGATACAATTTTTGGGTAGGTTATTATATTATAACATGTTTCCAGTGGTAACAAATTTTATCAAGAGCGTATAATAGTATCGTTTGTCTGGATAATATAGGAAAAATGCTGTAGGATTATTAATGCTCAATGCTTATTTTAAATTCAGTAATCATAGATAGTTTAATAGTAGTGGATATTATACTAGATTGAAAAGTCTTCCGTTATAACTTATAATGAAATGCATCAACGAAATATATAGATCACACTCGGTCACATTATCAAAAGATTTTATTATCATATACGTATGAAAGCAAAGATGACGAGTTTATCGTTCATAAAAACACTTCGTTATTATTATACATAAAAATTATGTCTTTTTTTTATAAAAACTAGTTTTAGGAGAAGTTTTAGTTTTAAAAAGCTTAAGGCAAAGCCCTACGTATACTTTAAAGAGTTTAGAGTTTTCAACACCCCTTTATAAAATGTTTACGTACGCAAATAAAATGTACATAAATCAGGAACCTACATGAATCTCTAAAGCAAAGTTTACGTTAACTATGAGATTAAAACTTTATTTTTATCTACAGTTTGACGTCGGATAATCATTGAGCTGAAACAATACACAGCTGTAATAGCTTTTGTAGTTTTGCAAAGTTGATCTCATTTCAAATGACTATGTTATTGTAGCGTTATTTCAATATTGTGATAGCATTAATCGTATTAAAAAGACAAGCGAGTAGGATTAAGATTAAATGTTTAATAATAATTAAGGTCAAACTTTTATTCCTCTGATAAAATATTTACCTACAGATATACGCATGTTGAATATTTTATGTAATATTTTAATTAAAAGCTTTTTAATAGAAACATTATGTCACATTAAATAGGCCATGTGA
>CAJQZM010023673.1:0-33808 GCA_907164665.1 Colias nastes | reverse complement strand
TACCACTATTTTAAACTCCATAAAATATCATATAATATGCAGGTTAAATAAATTGATCAATGTTGGTAAAAATAATTAATATTATAAATACCCGGTTTTATTTCTGTCCATCAAACTGGGGAAAAATGATCTCAAATAAGCACACGTACATATTAACAGCAGTATAACAGATAGTAAACTTTGGAAGTTAAAAATCGCACTCTGAAAAAAAAAAAAACAAAATTTGTTAAAATTCCAATACTGCGCTTACTTATTCAATTGTAATAGGAATTAATCGTATAATGTTTGATGATATCCAATTAGGCACGTAGGAATATTTTGAATTCGGCACAAATACTTACAAACTTACCATTTTGTATGTTTTTTTATAAACTAATCAATCTTCAATCATCTATACTACTTTAGCTGGGTTTTTAAATCTACAGTTGTATTTGAAAGTCAGTTTATAAGAAGTATATTCTCTATTTCTGAAAATATTTATAAACTTTTATTAGGTAGTTCCACGATACACAAAATGCCAAAATATAAGCAAGTAGCAACAGCTGACATTGACAGCGATGGTTCCCTGTTGATGTTGAAGTCTTAAAAGTTAAACGTCACTATTGGTAAAATTGCCATTCAAGAACAAAACCTAATGAACAAAATATATTTATTTAATATATGTACTTCTTTTTTATATTATAATATGCCGTATAAGAAAGCAAAGCGAAGCGTTTCATCTATTGCTGTTCAAAAACTTAAAAAATACAAGTCTTTAAGAAGTCCCGTGTTATGAGGCAGATGATAAGTTGTATCTATTTCATAAATTTGTATATCATGAACAAATAGGTGATCAGTTTTCAGAGCCATGTTTGCTTAAAAATACAGTGACTGTTTATTGTCCATACCAAGTTGTACGGACTTTATTTAGGCTGTTTTCCAATTACAGAGCATAATGCGACTCAGTGGCGCACAATGCCGAATTATGCTGATGCTGCCCTATTATACATTATACTCTTTGGCTGATGCTTAATTGGAACGTGAAACGCACCAGCAGGTTGCGCTAAGTTCAGTGTTGAAAAAAAAATATTCATAGAGTTAGCAATAACCTCAATAATGTGTAAATAAAGTGGTATACATAATAATTGGTTGAAAAATATTTACGGTTATTTTAAGTAATTTGGATTTTGATTATTTCATTAACATTTTTTTCAATGTTTGTACCTTCATCCATACTTATATTTATTTTTTTAACACAATTTGACTTAACTTTGATTATTTCGAAAAAACTACAATGAAACGAAAGCTTTAAATTTTTTTCCAACAATTAATAATTACTAACGATAAATCGATTGCACGCATCAATTCACGCGCATTACTTTTAAGAGTGCTCGATTGTGCGAAGCGTTGCTGTAGTTGGAACATTCAACGTTAAGCATTATGCCGCATAATGCGCTCTAGTGCTGTAATTGGAAAACACGGTTAATAAATTAATTATTTGTACTCTGTGGTTCGTTATCTTTTTTCTTCATCATTTGTCAAAATCAAATTTTGACGTTCGTCTGTAGAAAGTCAAAATAATGCAAAATTTTATGTCAAAACTTGAAATCAAAATCTATTGAAAATGGGTTATTGGCTGTGAACTTTGAATTCATTCTTTATAATCATATTACTTATAAGGATAAAGTTTATTGATCATTGATCCATATAAAATGGATGACGATAAATACGCTTTAGTTGAAAAAATCGTGAAAGACATACACAATGTACTTTCGAAAACAGCTGAGTTGTGAGTATTCGCCTATTTTGGCATCATTTCAATAAACTTAAAGAAAATGAAAGTTTGTAAATACGTTTTATATTTTGTTTTTACAGGTATGCTTTCGATATAGTCCCTGTTGACTCAAATTGCAGAAATAAGTCACCTGTATTATGTGTAGAGAATTGTCTGGGACTGGAGTCATGGTGTGTAAAACACGTATACATGTATTGCTATTCTGAAATAAAGGACAAATATGGTATGAATTCTCAGCGAAAACACAAGAAAATTACCACACTGGATTCTGAACGCCTAGTAAAATTATTAAATGTTACGTTACTTATCAATCCTGATGTAACAACTCTCTGGAATAAGAGAAGGGAAATTGTACAAATGCTTTTACTAGATAAAGTGTCGGAATTGCAATTTTCCCAATTAGTATTATCAAGAAAACCTAAATGTAATGATGCCTTTGCATATAGAAGATGGCTCTTGGGTGCATTTTTACTGAGTATGTAATTCTCTATTTATTGTTGCAGTTCTTATGTTTTTTTTTTATTTTTCTAAAATTTTCTTCCTTTCAGGTGATAATGTGCAGGCAAATTCATTAGAAAATTTAATAAATTCAGAGCTGAGAATATGTGACGAAACTTCAGACAAGAGCCCCAATAATTATCACAGTTGGAGTCATAGACTTTGGGTTGTTAACAACATGAAGAATGTTCTAAAACAATTTGATATGAACTCATTGTATATTAAAGAGTATATATTTTCTGAAAAATGTATTTCCAACCATGTATCAGATTATAGCTGTTTCCATTACCGTCAATTTTGTATTAAAAATATTTTTAGTTTGATCAACTCATCATGGAAATCATTTGAAAATTCAATAGATAAAAATCTTAGAAAAGTTCTTGTACAATTAATAGCTAGTAATTTGCCTAAAGATGGAACAATTCAAGCGTCAGAAGACAATCTAGTTTCATATTCAGAGGAAAACTTAATAAATTTGCTTCTCTCTTTTAATGTAAAGAATTGTAATTGCAATGTAAATAATGTATCGTTATGTAGAAAGTTAGAAGTAATATGTCATGAATTGGTTCTTAATAATGAGCTTATAAGATTTTATCAAAGTCATGAAACATTATGGTATCATAGACGATTTATATTGCATGAGTTAATTGCAATGATGTATGATCATTTTAGTTTATTTAGAAATAATGGCATTCTTGTGAAGAAAAATTGTAAGCATTGCAGTTTAAATGATATGAGGAAAAAACAGGCAAAGATCTCTCGATATGACAGTAACTGTATATACAATAGTGTACTTTTTCAAGTTATTGTAAATCATGAAAATAAATTCATTGAAGAAAGACAGACTGATGGAGATAATTATGCTGGAAGACACGAAAAATATTTAAAATTTGTTGAAGGTCTCAATAATGTTATGTAAATTTGAAATTTTAATAATTAACATATTATGTATTCATTTATTTTTATGAAATTAAGATGTTGAAGATTTGTGTTACATTTTATTATAAACATCATAGGTAGTATGTACATCTGTGTTTAAGTGCTATGTTACTACTAGAAGATCTCTAAAAACAATTGAGGCTATTTAAAATAAATTAATGGAATAATTATTTTACATCATTTATTTCGTTCAGTAAATATAATAGTTTTAGAATGTAAATTATTCACTATAACAAATAATTTGGAAGCTGCATGAAGCCATCAAGTGGTATATTCAATTTTCTACTCTTATATTTTAGGCAATGCTAGAGAGAAACAAGACATCTAGTTTAAGAGAAAGTAGTGTTTTTACTAAAATATATATTGTTTTGTATTTAGTGAGTATAATGCTCATAAATAAACGTGGTCTCCTAGTTATAATGTATATTGCAAGTTTTTTAGATTTTTAATAAATCTGATCTTAATTTATTTTTACTTTAGTTACTGTTTTTATATAATGTAATATAATAAAATGATTTCATTAAGTAAGTTGATACTGTCTTTTATTTATTTCTTCCCAATTAAATGATTTAAGATGTTGTTTCTTGTTTAGGTGCACCTAGTGCTAGATCTGTGAGGTGCACCATTAGGTAATTGTCACAATTTTTGGTTGTACATTATTAAAAAAAACTTTAGAGTGGGTGTTGCCAGGGTTATGGTATTTATATGCTTAGGTTATATAGCGTGGAGTTAGTTTTTCTATGTACTTAATTTTTTATATCCAACATTTGGTTAAACTTCTTTGTTTGGCAACAATTCATAACGCCGACCCCAAGTAAAAAAAAATTTTAGAAGCTAAAATTATTCAACTTTATTAGTTTACAGTACAAGGTGGTCATAAGCAAATTACTCTATTACATAGGTGCCTATAGAATGTTCAGATTCATATTTAATGCTGCCTTAAAGATGATAGTATTAATGGGGTACATATTAATTAATTAATTGATAAAACAGCAGCCCTCTACGTAGGTATCGCAATCAATCGCAATACATAATTATTACATATAATTTATATACAAGCGTTATTGCTCAACAAAGATTAGTAATTTATTTTAAATTAACTCCTTTGACTTCTCAAAATGGCTCTGAATCGATCCCATTTTTAGTTGAATCGCAAAGATATGTCCAATTGCTAAACGTGAAAAGGAACGCAGGCGTGAGTCGTTAGCACAGGTCGTTAGAATGAAAAAAAAAAACGAATTACGACCAGCGAGCGTTTCTAGCATTTCTAAATAACGATTAATAATTGTACCATTATCAATTAAAGGCTCTGAAGATTAATGATCTCTTGGACACAATGGTTAATTAGCTTGTCTTGCACCAGATGATGTGGGATCAATGTCCTCTTCGGAAAAATATTTTGTGAAGATGAATTCATATTGTTTTTTTGTCGTAATATATACAAAATATATTTAGAAAATAAATAGTTCATGTTACGTAGAGTATGATTATTCACACAGAACAGTAAACAGCTGTATAATTTTCGAACTAAATATGTTTTGCTTAGTGTTACGCTAGATGGCGTTGTGTTAATATCTGATTTTTAATTTCATTTTTTATTTTATATACATTTCAAGCTTTGTTATTTGACCAAAAAATATTTTTTGCCAAGCGATACATCAATACAACGATCGCCCAACACTTATTTGAAACTATTGTTCTAAAAACGAGATATGTTTGTTCAATAATTCTACATACCAATTAGGTACCATTATAGAATAAAACATACACAGGAAAGTTAAAACGCTATTAAAAATAAAGTTTACTTGATTTTAAAATTGATTTTCAGAGATAATGTTTTGCTCACAAATCGTTAAGCTTTGTGTGCTTAGGTAAAGTTGACCAATTCATTCAAAACCATATGTATTCAATTTTCCATTTGCTTTACAACGTTCTAAAATAGCACGGCCGAATGCAAATACCTTCTGTTCTATTGTAAAACATTGTATTGATTGTAGTCGGCCAGATACATAATATGGTATGAAACGGAAACATTGTTTCCAGTTTCCACTCATCTCATATACGCTATCTTCGAACGAATGTTATAATATTCTATTCCCCTATGACTTTATGTTATGAAAAGTTAACGAACCAAAAAATATACCTTTGTGAAAACCGTCTTTATTAGGTAGGTATACACACAAACGAAATATAGGTAGACACCTGTCTACATACCTATGTAAGAAATATGTGAATGTATCGCTAATGATATTTAATAGGTATTTTTGTTGGCAACTTGTATACGTAAGTTACTCGTGGTACAAGTACAAGTAATTTTTGTGATGTAGGTACATTTAATATAGATACATAATATGTAATAAATAATTAGTTACTTATATAAAATAATTTAAGTACCTATTTACTTTTATATATCCTATTTTCTTATGCCTACATTAAATATGACATCCCTTAACATCAGAATGAGAACGTAATTGCTTTCGCAAAGCCTTCTATAAAAGGATTCTGCCAGGATTCAGGACATACGATTTAAAATTGCATACGCATTACATAGTCTTCAGTCTACTGGCCTTTATATGGGTCAGGAGGTTCGTATACGCGGTAGCGCCTCTGGTTCCGCTCCAACAAAACAGATCCAAGTAACAGATAAGCTCTCCTAAATTGAACTTTAATGTGAACGTGCACGGTTGAAAGTGCTGTGTTAAAAGCGCCATATATCACGGTAAGAAATGTGTCGTTTGTGACGTCACAACCGTGTCCCCCGCTTGCCGGTTCTCGATCGATATCGTATTCGGATTCGAGTATTTCCGTGGCAAATCGGAAGGAGGCAAGTGACGCTGACACCACGTGCGAATTACGTAACTAAAATTGCTACAACTCATTGACTAAGATTATTTGTGTAACATCGAATATTGAATATCTGTAATAAGCCTAATCACATCAGTATATTAAAATCTAATCAATCATTGAAGATGGTTTTTTTAATCTTATTTCTATTAATGGAAGTGTGTGTTTGGATTTGTTAATAAACGCACCAAATAGCGAGAAAATTTTCCTTAAATAAAATAGTTGCAGGGTGCACCTACGTGGTAACAGAATGACGTCCATTGTTAGAACTCTGGAAATTCGCTATATTTCAAACAAATATCGTAATTTATATGTGTCTTACGAACCTTATAAAATCTTTTCTCTTCTTAAGATTTTTGTTTGATAAATGCTGTTCTAAGCAGTGGCGTGCATTCCATAAAGACATAAAGACACTGCCTACCCTACCATTTACCAAACTCTGATCAATATTTAATATCCATAAATGAAATTCACAGCGTCATTATATTTTATTATTTACGCCATGTAGTATGAAACAAAAATCAAAATATTTCAAATATATTTCAGATCCATCTATTGGTATTTTGGTGGCATTATCTAATTTCTATAACACCGCTCAAGTCACTATGCATGCGCTGCACTAGCGCCGCCACGGGACCCAGTACGTCACGGGACGGCAAAGACACAAACTATCCGTGTCTAAGTTTTTATATGTGTGCTCTGCGTGTCTACGCATATTTTATATGTGTGCGTGCCTATAAACACAGCACACTGATGTTATAAAACCACGCACACAAACACACAAGGTAGGCAGTGTCTTTTTACGAAGATATACGAATTAGATACGAACCGAATTCGGAACCACATCGAAAGTCGAAACTGAAGTTGACTATGCGACCAATTTAAGAAGTGTGATAATTTATACATTTTTGTAGCGGTAAAGACCATCTGCAAATAGTATCATTATTCGTTTGTTTTGTTTTGGAAATAAACGTTATTTAATATTTTACTTTGAGGTTAAATTTGTTTTTTGAGAAAATTAATAATGTTAACTACGACAATTTGCAAGTGAAGTGTTTTGGAAGTAACTAAATAGATTATGTCTATCATGAGTGTATTAATTTGTAAGATAATTAGGTATAATTTAACGAAAAATTCTTATTTTTGTTTTATGAATAAACATTTATCAAACAGAGACTTAGTGATAGAAAAAAGGCCGATCTATACCGGAATTTGTAATACACAAAGGTAAAGTTAATCATTAATTTCATAATATAGAACACTAGTTATTATAGGTACTTTGAAAATTATTATATACCTAGATATGAGTGTAAATCGTAATATATTTTCCATTATTTTGGGGAATACTACGTATTGTAATCATAATATGCATATGCATATGAGTACGGCAATGTGAAAATATAAACATTGCAGTAGGTATTCGTTATTATGACTTAATATCATTACAATATTTCTGCCTACCCTGTCGAAAAACTCTGTGCACGCCCCTGGTTCTAAGTGCAGATGTGCTAGTAAAATTGTGCTAACATTACTCTCTAAACTTTGAATCAGATATATTTAAGTTTATTTTCGGGTATGATATTGATCGATATGCATGTGCATAAATAATAACTTTTTGTTTCCTATCTATTTTATGAGCGGATTTTTTGTAAATTAGTGAATGGACTTGGACACTTAGGAAATTCTAATCTTTAAATGAATCACTTTAATACGTCTTCTCTTTGTAACATCAAAGTAATGTACACATCAAAGTAAAAGTACTCTATTGTATATTTGGTCCTGTTTTCGGCACACGTCTGTTTGGAGAGATCAAAAGTGTATTAATAGGACTAAAAGTGTGCTAAATTACTGCAAAATGTTCGGCTTTTTCCATGTAATTGATTTGTGAATATGTACAGTTCGCTGGGTATAATTTTCATGTTAATTTGGATACAGTAATAAGAATGATCTATTAAAAGATACAATACACATACAATTACAATCTTGAAAAATACGAGAAATATAAAATATTTAAAAATTTTTTATTGATTGTAAAACGATATAAGAAAAACAACTATTATAATTGAAAGCTTTACCATACTGTGAGGCAGTTACTTAAATAGCAGAGAACATTAGAAAAAATAAAAATAAAGTAATTTAGGGCAAGTGAGTAAAGGCACCGCCGCAGGAAACTGCAAATACCCCAGCTACGTGCCCTCTTCCATCGACTACGTGCAATGAATTTTCCAATTATAACCCGGTAGGCATTTCAGTACACGCGTTTTATTCCTTATGAAATTTCCACTTCTTATTAGATGTTAATTTTGTGTTATAATTATTTTCATTTTGATTAAATATACACAAATACATAGCTTTATCTTCATGGCCATTAACGTAATATATATTTAGTTCAATACGAACGTGGTATCTACGGGTTCTTTGCAAAGATTTTTGAATTCTGGTATATCAATCAATAAAAGGAATAGTGCTTTCACATTACAAATCAATTTTATTTTAAATTAATACCTACATGTATGTATGTTTGTCTGTTGATCATAATGGAAGTGTTTACCTACAAAAGTTATTATGACACGATGGTAACTTCTAGAGTAAGATCCCAGAGCCGTAAGACACAACTTATTTTCTAAAGCATATAAGTTTTGGTTCACAGTAGTCGCTAGTGTACTTTTTAATATCTGAATGTTAGTGGAGCTCTACCAGTGACACCTGCGCCACCTGAGCCAAAACTAAAAAAAAGCTCTAATAAATGAACTTAATTTATTTTTAAATGTCTGATTTTTTGATATGTTATTAAGATAACTATTAGAATGTTATATTTAATCAGTCAGACAAATTGCAATGACCAAACATCCCCTAAACACAAAAATTACTCAACCATGAGTATGAGCGCGAGAGCACATGCGCATGCGCTTCAGAGTAAAATATCTTAATATTTGAAAAATACTTACTGCTTTTAATATGTATATCAATTTGATTAAGATGAAATTTATAATTAAAGTAATAATTATTCATTTTAAAAATAATTTAATATATTGCATATGTATAGGGAAAAATAAACTAACATACTAGACTGTAATAGATTGCGAGAACCGAGTTACCATGGATGTCTCACTCGATCAAAAACGCATGTATAGTGCTCTCGCGGTCATACTAATGGTTGAGTAATTTTTGTGTCTAGGGGATGTTTGGTCATTGCAATTTGTCTGACTGATTAAATATATAACATTGTAATAGTTATCTTAATAACATATCAAAAAATCAGACATTTAAAAATAAATTAAGTTCATTTCTTAGAGCTTTAAAGCGTCTGATAAAAGTTTTGGCTCAGGTGGCGCAGGTGTCACCGGTAGAGCTCCACAAACATTCAGATATTAAAAAGTACACTAGCGACTACTGTGAACCGAAACTTATATGCTTTAGAAAATAAGTTGTGTCTTACGGCTCTGGGATCTTGGACTATTCATTTAGTATTAAATCAATAACACCTGTTTTATGGTAAAGATAGATGTCTATTTATGTATTTATACTGTAACTAGTTACTTAGTAGGTACTAAAGTATAGACGAAAGCTCAAAAATTGACCTGTGTAACGAAAAATAATCAGAGTTGTAGTATGCTCTAGCTATTTTCTTGGAAATACTCGATTTATACTCGAACTTACAATGTCTACCGAGTCTACATATAAACACATACAAAAAAGAAATCCGAATCGTCAACGTATACATTATTTCTTTTTACATAAGCTGCTGCTATATATAGATGCAGACCCTTTGTCTCAAAAAAGATGAGAGCTCTATCGTTATTCATCCCACTTCGTTCGACCGTTGCATTTGAAATTTCTTTCTAGCAGCGGACGAGAGTATTCGGCAACATGAGAATTGTTGTTGTTATGTCATATCAATTATTCTTAAATTATTAGTTACCACTGTAAAGGAATAATGTTCAAGAAGGAAAGCTAAAAAGGAATAGAAAAATCTTGTTCAATTTCAAGATATTCAAATATTTTCTACGTAGTGTATACAGGGTGTAATCGTTAAGTGTGCACAGGCGATTATTCCGTAACTATTACAGATATCAAAAAACTTTAAACTGATATCGAAAGTACTTAACCTAATGAGTAAAATGGCCATAATAAATTTTTAAAAATAAAACGAGAAATATCTAAAAAATTAACTTGAAACCCTCCCATACATTTAGTATGAGATATGAATATCCCATGTACATATTTTAATATGAAAGGTTTTAGCTTTTTCTTTCTTTTTTTGGTTTTCTGCTTAAATTACTTCGCAAATTTGAAGGGAAGTTCATTTAGAAACTGTAAATAGAGCTCCTCATTGTATTGCACAATGAGGACGTCACTTCGTTAATCTGCTATGAATACAAAATGTATGGGAAATAAAATGTATGGTAGCGTTTAATGTAACATTTTTGGATATTTCTCGTTTTATTTTTAAAAATTTATTATGGCCATTTTACTCATTAGGTTAAGTACTTTCGATATCAGTTTAAAGTTTTTTGATATATGCAATAGTTACGGAATAATCGCTTGTGCACACTTAACGATTACACCCTGTATAACTTGTTACGTTCCGTTATTACGCAACATCATAACTTAAGCTCGTATAAATATACTTTTTAAAATAAAGCTCGACAAAGCTGGCACAAGTATATACAATGTTTTAAGTACATTCTGCATCACTTCTAGGACTAGGCCAGTGCAATGATTGCATCCAGTTTAACCGGGTTCGATCGATGTGAGGGTATTTACCTCGCCGGGCGAAAATAATCCGGGTACCGGTGATGTCAGAAGACATCCCGAGCACGCATGCGCGCTAAACGTGAACGTAAAAATGTGTGGATGCGCTTTCGAAGCCTTATTACGACTCGAGCTAACACAACGAGCTTTCGTCGTTTACGGATTTGTGGCGCGCTCGCGAGTGCTGTACTGGTGGTGATTTCCGAGGGTTGTATGTGCGCGGCTGTGCGATGCGATGAGTGAGCATGTTGCGTTATGCGAGGAGGCCGGCCGGCGGAGGCACGTCCTGCGGTTTGTAGGTTGATGGCTCGGCGGCGAGTAGCCGGGCGTCAGTCGGTCGCCGGGCCGCGAAGAGCCGGGCGCGCGTGTGCGAGATATGGCGCCCCGCGGCGGCCGGTGAGGCGCCGGCCCCGCCGACCGCCTCGGGTCGACGGGCCAGCCAGCCCAGACGGGCACACGTCCCACCATGTCCTTGCTCAGCGTCACAGGTAGAGTTGCGATTCGCGCCACTTTCACACTTCCACCCTCTTACGCTTTGTTAAGATATCACGCATTTGTTCGCGGTCGTTATGGACGCGCCTACACAATGAGGCTATAGTGTATGCCAGCGTCACTGATATTTTAAAACCAAGAGCTTTGAAATCTTTACATAAGAGCACGGTATAATACAGCGCTACGAACTGTCTTGCATGGTGCTACGCGCGTAGTTTCGTAGCCTGTAGATAAAGCTTTAAAGATACTGTTTTTTCCTTGAATTTGCAGCTTCATTATCGTTTTCTGTACAATCACTAATGAGAAGATATATATATAGTTATAGACGAATCATTATTTTCAATGATTCTTGAAGTTTTTCTGTACCTACAGTTTAATTAGAAACAGATTTATCAAAATATTGCGCTCCAATGAAGTCAAAAGAAGTAGGTCAGAAACTTAATGTCTGATATTGTGCTGTATTTATATATATAAAGTGAAAATTGGTCATAGTAGAAATGGAGCGTGTTGCTTTTATAAACAAAGACACGGTTAGCTACTTCCAATTACGCAGTACTATGTTTATTTGGGTTATAATAACATTATAAAATATTTCGAACAACCGCAAAAGCTTGAGTGCTGCTTTCGCATGTATAAAATATTGACCTGAATAAATTGTCTCCAGCCTATGTAACAAAATTGTTTTTATAACCATATATAAAACTCTCCTGATATCAGTAAGAATATATGTAAAACTATAAACCTATAAGAATAATAAAGATTATGAAATATGTTATTAAATATTTCTTAGATTTTTATTTAATTTGCACTTAATGTTTGTATAATATCGAACAAAATATAGATAAATTATCGCTTTGATCATTATCATTACGATAGTAATACGTAACAAAATTCACCACAATATGTTTGGATTAGTATCTACAACATTCTACTAACTTATTTGAAACACTTCCTAGGATCAATTGAAAAATAATGTACGTAAAATGATGTTAGAACAGCTAGAATAATTAATTCAAGATTCTAATTTACATATAAGTGTGGTACTGGGTAATTTGGATTAAGGTAGATAATATGTTTCATATACTGTGTGCAGTTTGAGCATCGTAGTTAAGCTCCGAGGTATCGCTTGGGGTTAATTGCGCAATGTTATATATACTTATGTAAACTTGCACTAGGTTTCAATTGAGTGAAGCTTGTTCTTAAAATAGATTCGACTAAATCAAATATTCGAGCTATATCAACTCGTGCGTTTTGGCATTATTTGCACCAAAACCGCGACGTATTTAGATTAGATATCTTAGTTTTGAAATACTCCTTCATCATTATACATATAAGTGTACAATTGTACATACAGAAATACAAGAAATAGTAAGCGGATGTAAGCCAGACAAAATGAAAGAAATAATATCTCAATTAATAATTATAATATATCTCCTTTATTGAAACAAGTCAGCCTTACTAAGATATAAATAGTATATTTAATACGGCATAAAATTGCTATAAAGTTTGTTAAATGTACCATAAGAACAAAACAGATTACAGATCTCATTAAAAGTTAAAGCAAACATTTCATTACACGCTTCAAGCCTGCGTTCAAATAGATGAATACAGACAGGTTGAACGACCCACATGCTGAATACTATTTCATCTAAAACAAGCACAATATTCGGCAAAATCGTTAAGCTATTGCATTTGGCGCTCTGCTATACAGCCACAGTATATAATATCGCTTGACATTACGTAATTGCTGGGTTATTCAGTGCATTTACGAATAAATTTGCTTTAGATACGAATTGTGGTTTCAGCTATTTGTGATCAATTGAAACCGTTAATTTGCATTAATAATAGCAGCTCGTTAAATGTAAACCTATTTGCCTAACGACATGGATGGGTCGCGCGCATTGCTATGCATTCGAGTCCGTCGCCCACACGTCACACTGACTGACTGATTTACTGACAATTTAAGCACGATATAGATGCATGGTTACCTAAATATGATAGCCAATTAAGCTTAATGCTAATGCTAATTTTAAAGGACATGAAGATGCCAGATATCTATATATTATTGCAGTCACAAATGTCTTTATTAAATTTTGAAATGATGATAATATTTTTTTAATTAATTAATAAATAGTGTTACACGATACAAACAAAAATTAAAGTTAAAAAATTGTAAGTTCATTAAGCGTATTTGCAGCTACTCAAAATACCGTGCGCAATTTTTTCGAAGCATGCTCATGTTAACCTACTTTGTATAAATTGCCATGTTTATCATGTTATCAACGTAGATACTACAGCTATCGATTAATATTTAAAATATTCATAACATCAAATGTTGCTTTATTGCTCTCTTTATTGTAATGTTTATGGAAAACTGACCCGTAAAAGTTCATCTACTATGTGATTTAAGTCATGTTATGGTATAAAGCTTTGAAGTCGCTTCTAAAATATAAAAATAATTGAACAAAGAAATGGGTATTTTAATAACTATTCGACGTAACGTATGAAAAGAATTTTAGAACATAAACACGCTAGCTTTTTACACGTAGAAAAACCAACACTACAATGTTTCTAACATTTTTAGATTTCTATCAAGTTATTCTTAGAACTAATGCAACATGAGAATCACTTGTGAACTTGCTTTTCTTTCAATTTTACTTCGTGTAAATTATGTTGTAAACAAGCTGTCTTATCTAAAAATAGTGTAAGTTTATGCACTGGTCTTTTTTTTTCTGAATAAAATTTACATATTATATGGTGAATGTACCTATGTCAATCGCATTTCTCTCTTTTATTTCGTTTCCTTTGATATCTACCGCACCGTTAGATTTCCCAAAAGACACAGGAAGCCGTTTTTCATCTTGTGGTGTACGATGTAAGACATAGATAATATTTTAACGTCTTTTAATAATCTGAGTATGTAATGCAGTGACATTGTTATCAATTGATTTTTTTAACTACCACTTTTATATACTTATCAATGTAAACTAGATTGTGAAAAAGTTCATTATTTGATTGCTTATATAAACTTTTTCACAGCGCATTCTCAAATAACATTCTTTTGGAAGCATACATTTGGCAAACTATCGATCACAGAGGGGGTCGGTTATTTAATAGCCATTACCACCCAAGACCTTTTAAAAATTGTTACAACATTGCCCTCGCGTATCTGCGCTCGTAAATATTATTTATTATGTAAGTCTTTTAGCATGATATATACATCGCCGAATGCAAGCCGAATGTCAGGTATCCTTCACAAACTGTGTCAAGATGAAGCATTCTGAATGCGCCTCGACTCAGACGTCGCGGCGTCACTTGATGGGGTTCGTTTCATTGAAATCGAATCGAGAATGTGACGTTGGACATTGAATGGTTTGATACTACGTCACACGTGATTGATTTGCAATTAAGAGATGGTCCGTGGGATGGTAAATGTGAGGTCAATGTTAGTATTAGTTTATTAAAAATACATTTTATAGGCGATATATACGCATGTATGTTGCAGGATCGAGAACTTAACTAGTACACATTTTGGTACTCTTGATAAAAAAAGCATAGGATGAAATGAGGAACATGAGCGTTTGCGCATTTGTGTACCTAAATCAATTTTTTTTATCGGGTTTTTCTCTGTTAAGTATTGAAGTTTGGATTACGATTACGTAAGTTAACCTAAAAGTTTATCGTTTCTTTTTTATTAAACGGTGAACAAGTGTAGTTTTACAAATTTCCCAGTAGGTCTGTCGTAGCCAGAATTAAACTCAAAAAGTACGAACTCTCTATAAATAGAACTATGGTTTAGTTTTTTCTTCTGTTTTATTTCGACAGCAATACCTTTGAGATACAGCACTTTAAAATGAAATATTCCCTTTCAAAAGGCCAATTTTGTTGGATGTAACCACCGAAAGAATTTTATTCTCTCTTTTTGTAATAGTTTAACTTGCAAACTAACTACATAAAATACTAATTTATTAAACATACTTATGTTTATTGTTTGTATTTTTTTCCTTGATAGAAGTTTAAGATGTTTAGATTAAAGCAATCTCTTTTAAAAATGATAAGGAGATATTTACAGCAAAAATATAAACTTAGTTTAACCTTTACGAGTTAATGAAGCCAAATGTCACAATGTTTGCAACCTACGCCTGCTCCTGGCTCAGCGTAGGCGAGATGTCCTCAAATTATTTTTTAACAGCAAGATGTATTATTTATCAAACAATATGATAGAAAGAAATTATGTTTATATTAAAGAACTTGCTATTAATAACGCTAATACCTGAATACATTTTACGTGATCAAAAAAAATCTTATATTTTAGCATATTTATTGAGCTTGTTCGGTGAAAATACAATAATTTGATTGGATAAAACTTGATGCCGAAAATCGTTTTAATTAAAACTACACACATCGTTTTGCAACCAATACGCAAATATTCAGGCGGTGGACTCAGCGTTTTGTGTTCCAATCACTTCTTTGTTATTATTCTTTTGGTTCGTACGTTTCATTTCAAAGCCAAATAGGTCACTAGTTCTGCGTACTAGCATCGTCCGAAATTACTCCATATTATATGCATTGGTGGAGAGAGAGTTGCATGTTTGTTCATATTGGACACCGAACCAGAAAGTTGATATTGAGGATATATATTTGCTTTAAGGCAGTTCTGAATTAATATAAATCTAAGGAATTATATAAATTTCAGGGAACTAAAGCTAGACAGTAAAAACTGTTATAAGAAGTAGAAGTAGATTTAGGAAATACATGAGTGCATGGTCAGAATATTTATTTCCAGTGACGCTATACATTGTTTATTTTTTTATCTTCTTTAGTTTTATCTTTTTAATGTTTATTTCTGAAATGTTGTCTGGGGAATACAATTTAATACCCTTTAGTAATAAAAATGCATTAAAACGTGTAATATATTCAGTTTTACTTGGATCTACATGTTTTTAGTATAAAATAATAAAAAAATTCAAAGATTTCTTCATTGATAGTTACTAGAATTTGTTATAAATATTCATAGATCTTCATAGATATAAAAAGTCATATTTTAACAAAATGAATTGAAAACTAAAATTGTTTCTTTCTTCATCGCAAGTTTTACGTATATCTTTAATCGCAAGTTTTTTATATCTATGTTATATGATGAAGTGGCACTTAAGCTAGACTAGATTAGTGATTTAATCAAGAAATTGCTTAGTCGTACAATACAAAATTGTGTGCGAGTACAAGACTGAATACTTGGTCGATGGAGTAAGCTATACAGATAACCCGCCATATCGCACCACTTAACGGACTTAATAGAGGAGACGTGACCGGCCAAAGGGAGGCAGAGCCGAGTGAGGGCCGACATTACCGCGAAAATTATGTGTGAACACCTGCCTTGAGATATTTTTAGCTGACTCGAGATCGCTTTTATTAGATTAAACGAAGCAACATTTAAGTACCGCAGCATATTATTTATGATGCTACGAACACGTGTACATAATCATATTATACTTTAAATTAAGGAAACTATCTAGCGAGAAAGACTCAATTATGTCACGAACTTGTTAGAGCTCACTACTTAGTACATTACGTCTTTTCACAAACTTAACTTTATAAGAGCGAAGCGGAAAATGTTTTATAGTAATGGATGTTTCTATCTTTAGAGCATCTTCTAAATCATTAAAGCTCACGTATACATTCGTAACATAAACGATTCGAGACTGTAGAATGTGTGTATTTAATACGACAACCGTTTATAGCATTGAACAAAAATCCTCATTTGCCACGAGCTCGTCATTACAGGAGAGTATGTTGGAAATGTTCACATTTCGTATACTATTTAAAGACCGTGAATAGAAATACTGAATTCCCGCGGTCCGTATTCGACCGAAATAACTCTTTTTATGGTGGCTTCCATTCGGGGAGAAATGTAAGTGGAAAGGTGACTGGAGGATTTTTACGTGACAGTGTTTAATTATCAACTTTGGAAATTCAAGTGTAGGTTTTTAGAGCAAATGCTTTATGTTTTTGCTCTTTCACTCATTGCTTCGTTCAGTGGTCGTCTTTCATTTTCTTTTATAAGTACAATTTGTAATAGTTTAAATCTATATTGGTTTAAAGTAAATAATTGCTCAGATTATATTTCAAATTGCTGCAGACCGTATGTTGTGATAAAAATCAATTTTTAACCTACATTCTGTTATCGGATCAACTTGAACGGCTATCATGGTCGTTACACATTAGTTATGTTTTCTGTCATACTGTTATGGATTGATCTTGACATAGTTATATTAAAACAGAGTTTATAACATTACCCTTTCCCAGATTTATACCTTTATCTCCTACAGCCTACTTTGCGGTAAACGACGTTACACATCTTTAGTCCCGCCTTGTAATAGTCCAAAGGTTGTACGTTTGTGTATGTGTGTGTGTGTGTGTGTGTGTGTGTGTGTTACGGTAGAAATAAGAGAAAAATAAAAAAGAATTGACAGTAAAATGAGAAGAGAGCAGAAATTGATTTCCGTATAATATAAAAAAGGCAGAGACTAGATGCAGAGTAAATGGCTAAAAGTGGGGTTATAACAGCTATTTAAAATTGCATGAACCCAGCGCTTGCACGTGTCTCCAAATCGTGATTGGCTGCTATCCACATTTTGCAGATATTTTAGCATAGTATATCCTTAAAATTTATAACCTACTCGCCGTTTGAATAAGAACTTACACTACCTACACATATAGTTCAAAATTACAAAATCTTTTTGCGTAACGTTTTCATCAAAAGTTTTCAGAAGGATTATTGTGTGGGACATTGCAGCACCGAGAATCATAAATCGTATCAAATGATAATTGTAAAAGTTACAACAATATTAGCATAAAGCAAGATTGCCCGGGTAAACAAGTATGAAAAAGTTCGTTAAAAGATTTATTTTTATGAGCCTGGGGCCGTTAAATTTTACATATTGTTATCTCGTCTGTTTTAAGCAGACTAATTTTATGTCTTTTAGTTGATAAAAAAGAAGTGATATACAAACGTCTAGTATTACAAATATCTTTTTTTTTAATAATATAGACAATCATTTACAGGAGTAGGTATAAATGATATTTAGAAAATAGCATAATTTTTAAATTACTAATACGATATTGAATTGTTTAAAGCATTCAAATTTCAAATACATTAAAAACTTGTGTTGTGCTTCTAATTGCTCAATTTAAAATAGCTATAAAAATGAAATGTTAAAAACACAAATACCAAACAATAAGAGAAATTTAGTACCAAATAAAGTGTCACCATAAATTTGCCTCTGTAATATGCAAATTGATATGGTGACTGCAAGTGAAGCCTGCTCGAACTGCGTGTTTCAAATAACCTTGTTCTACCCAACACAGGCTTTTGAACGACATTGTTATTAATTATTAAGCATAATTTCATTGCATACGTTAATGAAGTAAAGTAACAAGCTCTATAAATATTTGTAGGACGGAACTAAATATAGGTAAATTATTATGGTTAGTGTAATAAGTAAAGCAATACATTTATTGTACCTTTTACATATTTTGTTGGGATTATTTTACCTGTTTACAAATTTGCTTTACAGATTTTGATGTATTGATAATGCATGTAGAGTCACAGTAACTATTTGGAACATGCAATCTTATTTAATAACAATAGAAATTATTATTTCCATTGTAAGACGAAAAATTAAGAATCAAAAACTGATACTGCTGCTGCTAGACGGGAAAAGAGTTTGTAACATAGTTCGAATAAGATAATGCAGCTTTAAAAATAAGTTTTTCAATACAAAATTTAGTAAAGGCTGCTCGCCCCGCATAGGTTGTTTTTGTAAGATTTTCAAATTTCCTAATCCAAGAGTAAAGAAATCGAACAAGCGGAGTAAAATTATATTATTCTTTCTAATATTAAGGTATCAAAAGTTAAATTATATACCCAATCTTAATTACTACGAGTTTGAAATAACACCTGAATGGAAAAAATATAAATATACCATAATATGAAAGGGGGTAAAATACGTGGCGAATAATCCGTTTATATGAAACAGGTACATATTATGAAACCTTGTTGACCCAGCACTATCGTATCGACCCTCTATAATCTATATACTTTGTTATAGAAAGAGATTATAAAAGTGTTTTTGTAGTGAATTTGATATTTTCAAATCTTATAATTTAATAATATAACTCCATCCAATTTGTTTTCTATTGCTGATTTTGAACCGAAAATATACCTCTTCATTATAATAATTTTGTTAAAGATATTGGTTTTATCTACCGCTCGTTTAACGAAGTATACACAATGTGAAGTGTTTGTTTATTTTACGTTCTAAGCAGCTTTAATTAATTTAAGTAAATACTTTCTATTGCGGCTTAAACAACATAGAACATAGTTACTATATTTCGAGTAGATACATAGTTTATTTTCTCATCTATTTTCTAACACAAAAAGTCAACACTTAGTAAGATATATATTACCAGTATAATCATAAATGTAACAGCGTTGTCATTAGCAAATGGATGTGACTGCAAGTAAAGGGTGCTCGTATCGTACCAGTTTGAAACGACCTTGTTGCCTTAGAAGCATTCAAGCGGTGTAGCTTCTAATGCTAGATTCAGTGAACCAACGTATTAGAGTATATAGCCAAGTTTATATAGTATCATAATTGGAATGACACGAGGTATCCTCAGCTGATGTGTAGATTGTTTTCACTCTGTTTAAATGCATTTAGGTGGAATGTCAGACGGAAATCTAAATATTTTCTTGTCTTAGTAAAAGTTTATTCGGTTTAAAGCCAATTTTAGTTAGTAGTATAGTTTTACAATTTCTGAATGTTTACTGTTTAGCTTATCATCAGTCTGTTAAAATTATGACTAATAAGTAAGTGGAAATATAGTCAATAAGTGTTGAAACGGCTATTATAGTGATTTTATTATCAAGTGGTGATACTGGTTCTTATAGTTCCTATTGTGTTTAATAAATCGATTGTCTGCTGTTTAATGGTTGTAAAAGTAAAAACAATTAAGCGATCAATAGATATAGGTACGTTGTTAAGTATCAGCTCTGTATATGATGTTTTGAGACGGCATTCTAACAAAAATAAAATTATGAAAACTGAACCGAACCTATAACAATTCAAACAGTTTAAATAGATACATGAAATTTTCGGAATCAAAATTTTAGAGTTTTTAAAAAGATTTACTACATGCAACTACATCTTTAAGGCCGTGTACGCGGTCCGTGCGCTGTTTGGCTCAAATATGTGATTTTTCAAACCAGATTGTCCATCAACCACTTATCTTACAAACATATGAATTACTAATAATTTTAGGAAATTTTATTATCTATGTAGTTAGTTAAGAGTTTTTTTCAATTAATATAGTATTTGTGAATACCATCAAGATAACTGAGCCGATGATTACTTGATTTCACTTTTAGTGTCAATTTCGAAGCTAAAAATATCTGAAATTGCTGACAGATCTAACACACAATTTTTTTTAACTAACTGCAAAAATCCTTATTAAAATAGTTAGTTAAAAGATTTTTTTATTTTGGACTCCTAACTTACGAAATTAAAATCCGAACAATGTGAATTTTTTTAGAAATTATAGTCGACAAAATGATTATTTTCACCAAGATATTTGACTTAATTGAATATAATTTATACATATTGCAATAAAAGAATGTCTTACTTATAAGATAAAATTTAAAAAATCAACTAAGGTACCTCTATTATTTTTCTACAATTTTTTTTAAAGTACTATAAAACACTGCGCGCGACCCGATTCAAATCAGTCGGCAGCGAGCCTTTCCAAAGAGACGACATGTTGCTCGGCGCTCTCCTGTGGACCTATGCTGTTCATAGTAAAAGGATAGCGCAAGCCGCGATCTATCGTAATAGATCGCGGAGATTTTGACTTGCGTTAAATTGAATAAGCCCTCTTAAATGAATAACCCGAAAATAAAATGAATTTTGAACATTGCAGTGCATTCTTTGTGTGTTTAACTGTTAATTTTAGACTGTTTATCCTCCCGCTTATTATGCTGATAAAAATGCCGCCGTATAGTAAAACGAAAAGGCATTGAATTTTATATAATGGATAAATAATAAGTCCGTTTAAATAAGTAAAGACGTCAAGTCTCGCGCTAATTCTGAAGCCTCAGTAGTCATTGGCTGTCACTGCATAGAGCAGCTTGTCTTTGTTAATTGAAAATATATATTTTTAACTACAAATCTATGTGTAACTATATATTTTAGTGCAATACACAGTACTGTGATAGTGAATGAAACATTGTAATAGTGATTTATTGTTTTAGTGCAAATAACCATCGGAATATCTTGGACGGTAATTTAATATACGTAATTTAATTTTTACTCAAGGAGAGCTATGTGAAAAGAAAGGAAAATTGAAGTGTCAATTCTTTAATATATTCGGTAGAACGTATATTAATTATAAATGTAATTAGAAAATAAGTGGCTAATATTTATGGAATATACACATTTAATTTGTTATAATGTAAATACTGTGGCTTTACAAATGAATTTATTATTAAAAGAACAATCTCTTTTACAAATCCTATTAGCATTCGAGCATTCTCCACTAATGAGTCTATTAAATCAAATGCTTTCACAAATGCTCTGAATGGTACCTATTTTCTCTTTCGATTACGTGTTCTGGGAAAAATAAAAATAAGTTCTAATTGAAATCCTTTAGTTCTAAGAGCCAATGGAGTGCCTTTGAGGATTTGCTTGTTTATTTTATTATACAATCCTCATATTCATAATGGTTATAAAATTTTGCATATTATTTCGTTGGTTATATTAGTCACTAGATTTGTTCATTATAATATGAATGTTAATATTAAATAAATTTGTACAAATTGATATTGTAAGTGTATCTTCATGTGATATTTTCTACTACTACGTCCTCATGTGCTACGAAATGCTACGAAAAAACGTAGCATTTAGGAACAATTTTTATCATTATATTAATTAATTCTTTTTTTGTCTTATAAATTATTGAAATGTATTTATATGTTCGTGTCTGTACAAAGAAAAATATATTCCAATGTTTATTTTATAAATAAATAATAGTTGATAGAAAAATTAGAACACGTTGTAGGGTCGTGTACTTATAGCATAAAATCAAAACAATTTTATTCTACACTATCCAATTCTACATTACTTAAATGTAGAACGTTTTAGAATATGGAACAAATGACACAGTACGCTAAACATAAACGAATACCCTTTATAAAATTAGGTACATGAACGATCAACTTGTAAAAGGCAAGGACGAAGTTATGGCAGCCGTACGTAATATAGCAAATCCGCGTTCCCTTTTGTTTTGACGTAATCCGCAAAACAATGCAATAACCTATACGTTGGATGTAGCTTTGGGCGGAGGGAACGAGCGTCACGGCCGAAATACTGAGCAAGGTGAAGGCCGTGCGTATGTTGCGTCATTGCAGACCGCTTTTATTGTACCTACTCTTACCTTAAGATTGGATGTTAGATGCCAATTTTAAGTACACGGCTTATAGGCTTCTGATTTCGACGACAATGTTAAAGGATTGTTTTAACATCGATACTGTATAATATCGATACCAAAATATGATATCGATAGTTGCAAATAATAATTGAAAATAGTTTTATTAATAGATTGATTACAGCAGTGAATAGTAACTTAGAATATAGAACAGTAGTTTGTAGGTTTTCAAAAATAATTAAGCATCCATATTTACAAGAAGACGTCCGCGTTTTTATGAACTACAACAAAATTTATTCATTTAAAAGCACCCTTTTCAATGTTATATCCTAAAATTATTCGTACCATAAAAGGTTTCAAGAAAAAGAAATAATTCTATCTCATATTATCATACACAATCAAAGAGAGACATGGATAGAATATTAATTATGGGTACTCATATTACCTGCCGACTGAAAGTTGCCCCTTAGTATATTCGCTAAGGATGCATAACGGATGTATGGCGTATATTTCGACAAACCCATGACTAATGTATTCTTAAATTCGGCCTTATTATTTATTTAGGGCTATAAGCTGTTACGAGCAGGATTAAGGGGATTGTGTTTTATTAAGTCAGGCTTTTAATATCAAATCGCATATGAATACATTGTTTTATGATGACACACTATATACAGTATGGTTTCATAAACACAATTTTCGTATACAGTTATGTTAATTAATCAGTTAAAGCTTATGTAAATAAATATTGGTAAAGTTTCCTATGACGTGTTAATCAAGTTATATAATTGTTTGAATTTATGTAACCTTCCAACCAAATTCCAGCTGAAAATACAACAAAATATGTACTGAATTTTTTTCCCTTAATTTTTTATGACTTTATGCTGCGTTTAAAAAATAAATTGAGCCCGATATAATATTAGTAAAACGAGAAAGCTTTATTTTTATATCTCTCGTCATGTCTTTGAATTATGTTTCAGGTAAAATTTAAAAATGAATATATTTTAAATGAAACACAAATAGTCGCTTATTTCCTTATACCTAAGAGTAATCCCAGAAATTGAACGAGTTGAGAATCTTTATTGCTTTTATCTGTAATGCTACCTCGAATATTTTTTTTTATTATTTAGAAAATTATTAGTTATCTTTGTATTACTCGTTTTGTTTTTACAATATAATTGGTTCTTTCAATGTGTTTGAAAAATTGATTATAGCGAGATTCGTTCGTTATTTTTAGATCACAATATAATGAGTTCTGAGAGTTCTGAGATGTCTGTGAAAGCAAATTACATTGGCTTTGTTAGTCCAACTTGTTTATTTTGGCGACCCAAAACAAATTATAATTTTGGGTGCGTATCTATAAACCTCTTCTTAACAGTATCATAAAATAGTGGCAGTATCTATGTTTTATTCTTTTTTACTTTTCTTGATTAAAAACTAATTCGTAAGTGGACAATACAATAAATCAAAATAATATAACAATTAAATAAAATATAAACGCAAATGGATGCCGTACACACAATATGTGTTGTACTTGAATATTCTGTACACATTACGCTAGCGGTAATACGTTTACCGGAAACTTCAGAATGCATATTCAAGCAAACTCTGTACCCAACAGTAGCTCTTACATTTTATGAGGAGACATGAGATGTCTCAAGCACATAACACCCTTCAAGCTGTAGAACGTGCGTTATTTGAAGTCAACGCTTAGAAACGCACGACGTTGTCTGCCGTGCTTTACGCGCCTACATATAATAAAATATAAAACACTTTATTTACGCAGCTGTAAACCAGCTTATAACTATAAAGCAAAGATAAACATCACAATTACGGTTTTCCTCGAAGTTTTAACACAAATCTGGTTCGTGGTTGAAGGAAATCTTGGGATGTGAATTTCTCAGTATAAGGATAGTCATTTCCTATGGGAAGCTTGGTTTGCAATATTGAACAAGTCATTAGTATTGTAAAGTAGAACGAGAGCGAGTACCGCGGGGATTTCCTATGAAGCAGCCTCTAGGTCATTTAGGAAATTGATTGTCACTTATATTTTATATTGAATTTTCTAACCTACTACTGCAGATGACCGTAAAATTAAATGTGATCTGAAAACGTCTGAAAGTTAACTGATTTCAATTGAATAAGCAAATAAATAAATGTATATTGTATATTTTAAAGCTTTAAATAAATAAATTTTCACATGAAGAGTTTATACAACACAAAATTAAACTAGATTCACTTAAACAAAATTCAGTTTATTTACAAAATATCTCGAGTACCTAGTTTTGTAGTTACTGGAGAGCTACGCAGTGAAAATAAATTAGTCCTGTTCGGTATTTTAATTTGGGTTCAATGTAACGTTCGTTAATTATATGATTTTGGATCATGACTCGCCGCAGTAAGTTTTAACGGCACTAGAGTATAATTAGAGGGCGTTTACTTATAATTGAGAGCAATAGTGAAACATAAGAAGTGCTTGTTTAAGTATGCAACGTGAGTTTTCTTTGCTAGGAAAGTTTTAATGTAAGGATCCTAGAGAATAATGAATTCACACAACGTGCGACTTACTTCTTGCAAAATCCTGCCAAGTTGAAAAACACCTGCTGAAATAGTTACATTTGTAGCACAAGTGATAAATTTAATTTACAAAAAACTTATCCGATTTTTTTGTTTCTTTTTAATATTTAAACTCTATTCCGTCTGAAATGCTAGGAGGCCACTGATACAAGGAAAACAAATTCGGTAATTAATTAAGGATTTATTTTAGTGCAAGAGATTTTTGATAAATAGCACTTTTCCACAATCATTATAGGCTTTACTTCAACTTTGATCTCCCAAACCACACATTCGGGATATTTGAAAGTTGAAATAACAATAAATCCAGTAAACCACATTTTAATATGAAACTTTAGGCGAGTCGCGACATTTTAACAATATTCAATATTACGTGCTAGTAGAGGCATAATTTGTACAGGCTGGCTTAACCGTACTTGTTGGCAGCGTGCCATTGCCTAAGTTTCTCTATATTACAAAAAATACGAAGTATTTCGAACTCGGATAAAGTCCAGATATAGAAATAGTGTGATGGAACTTCGGTTATTGTAATCCATGACATATTTTGTGTGGCGAGAATGAACTGCAAAAAGGAATTTTAACTATTTTATTGGTATAACTGTGTAAAAATGTGTGTGTGTTTAAATTAAAGTACATGGATTGGAAAGGAATAGGAACAATTATCCATAGATGTGACCACAAGCTCCTTAGGTTTGTTATCGTAAGACGCTGACATAGAGCAGTATAAATTACTCTTAAAATAATTCATATACATAAAATGTTATTGTTTGTTGTAGCGCCTTGTGGTACTTGATAAACTTACTTGCTCAATATAACGATAGCTTTCGCATTTGTTTACAAAAATACTTATAAACTTTACTACCATTAGCAAATGGTTAAACATTATTGCCCCGTGACGCATTCACGCATAAAGTCAATGCGTCACGGGTCATCTATATTAATACCATTTACCATTTGGATATCAAGATTCAAGATATAGAGCAGCAAATATTAGAATCGTGAATTAACAACAAGTCCGTCTTCTAGTTCAAACACCGACATAGTGCGCTCAAAAGTGTATATTTATCTCAAAATCAATAACCTTTGTGCAGAGTCTATAGTGGACTTATATTTAGAAAGGGTTCTTTCGAGTACTCTTAAACTGTGAGTTAAGAAAAACTTATGCTAACTATACACGATTTTTGATCGAAATTATAGTCTCTTCTGTAATTTTGCTGTAGACTTTGCTGAATTTGAAGACGACATAATTTTAATTGTTATTGTGTTTTTAAGGACAATTATGTGTATTTAAAAGCTCTTCACAATATTAATGTGAATAGAATAATGTGGATAACTACGTACGTTTCTGTTATCTTACAATAGAGGGATTGTTTGATCACAACACAAAACATACAACAAAATGAAAAAAAAGGCGCGATCTGAATCCGCAGTCTCTCTTATTGAAATAGACTTCTCACGAACATGCATTGCTACCGAAGTAAAACCAATGTTTCTTTATCCACTCCTAATAATAACGCCTTAATACTAACATTGTAATGAAATACATAGTGAGTATAAAATTTAACAAACGTATTCGTAATCCACACGAGAATGAAGTAATTTAAAAATATGCTCTGAATATTTTATGTTTTTTCCGTACTCAATTTCCGACCGAGCTTTTCAGCTTAGCAAAACTTAATCAGTATTTATTATTATCATTGCGCTTTTCAGGTTAATTACCGAGGAGCCGAGTATCGTTCATTTGCTTTCTCTTTGAGTTGGGATTAGTTTAAATATATGCACTGTGTATTGGTGTAATGTTCCATACAATGAAATAAGATACGAATTGGGAGTCTATAGTAACGTTAAGGGCTTAGTTTGTATGCCTTTGAGCCTTTAGGTTTGTCGTTGTAGAATATAAGGAATATTAGCAGTGATATGGGTAATAGGTATGGTATGCAGAGTGAAAGCTCGAAGTAGTATTTTGTAGTACTCATTACTGTAGTTTGGAAAATCTACTAAATATTTTTTTAGTATCTATGGGCATTATCTAAAAAATGAGATTATGTTAATGATCATCTGTTGTTTTTACTCTATATTATAAATTATTTAAAGGTCTTACGTAACCCCTCTTTTTTGTCTCACAGATGCTTGATATACACAACATACAGAACATACCCTATATTTTTTGTTCAACATGTCAACTCATATTTTTCGTATACGATAATGTTGACAAATATGAACATAATGCGCATGCCGATGGGATAATACGTTTAATACGTTTTATTGAAACCCTACTGGTAATCTTGTTTTTATCCATGCTATTAAACATTCTTAAGACGTTTTGTAGGGCAAAGGAACTGTATGTTGGTCACAACTCAAGCGATTATAATAATTAAGCATTGTACTCATAATAAACGAGGGCATTCTGGGGTGATTTTAAAAATTATGTATGATTATGGAAATTTTATGCTCTACCTTTGCTATTGTGCTTCATTTATGTGGAAAAACGTGCAATATTCTTAGAATATGTGTATACGTTTAGTATAGTATTATAGTGTGATTATTTCACAATACCTCTTGCAGGAAGCGGGATGTTTAATGCAATTTTTCAACGTAGGTAGGAAGTATTAGTTCATTAATTTGATTTTGCATGTTACTAATTATATATTATACTATTTACTATACTTACCATTTAGGATCACAACAAATATTTCTCAAACTGTATTCGTATCGTATTACAAAATATGGTAATCTGATACGTAGTACGTATTATTATAGCACACAATGTCATGATTAAAAATTCATAACAAACATCACGGCTATGATTCGGTTGGTTGTACCGGCAAATAAAGATCGTTGACCCAATTCCACAAAGTCTAAAGTTCGGTACGAATCGTCGCGTGTCCGTCTGCCATTAATAGGAGCTAGCTTAATACAAAATTTACAGTTCGACTCCTATCAAACTAACATTTATCGTATGGATTTTTCTCAGAACGGCTATTTCTGTTTCTATTAACAACCAATTCAAATTTAATAGAGTTTAGGTTTGTGTTAGTAGTTTTAAACTTGAATGGAAACGATAAAATCCGTGTCAACTTATTAGTTTGATAAATATTTCAATGTTTAAATACTTTATACGCATAAAAGGGAAGGTTGTTGAACTATTAAAACGCAATAAAAACGTATAGTACTGCTACGCTTCATATTATATTCTTTTGGTATTAAGAAACTATATTACTATGTCAATGAGCGTAGTTAGTAGTATATTATAATCAAATATTGTAAATAATCGTCTCGTTAATTCACAACGCTCGATCTGCACGTCACAATCGCTATGAATACACATAGAAAGTGGTTTGATTTATTACTATTATTTATATGGATTTGATACATAATTAAGTAATCTAACATATATAAACTGCAAACAAGCATATTTCTTTTAACATTTTTTAGTATTGCGCACATTGTCGAAGCACGTGACCACGTTTGTGAAATTCGTTAAGCAAATTAATTTTTCATTTATTCTGTTTTTTATGTTTTTAAAATATATAATTTTATTAAGTATTTCCCGCCAACATCTGCCATCTCTTGAGATATCACAGCTACGAAAATCGTGTCCGCAACACAAAGAAAAGGTTGCTCGAAATTCTCAAACTTTTCTGGAACTTTCGTTTATTGGTTTTGATGTTATATCGTTTTTTTTTGTTTTCAAAGAAGTTTCTTCCGTAAAATAACATTACGCAATGATTTTATGCAATTACGAAACAAAAATTACGAAACAGTTGTATTAAGAGTTTCTTTTTGATAAAAACTTTTGTAAATATTGAGTACCTACATTGTACCTACCAATTTTTTTTTTCAAATTAATATTTTATATTAAAACGGTTTGACTTATTTAATAGCCTCACATATAATATGCAATAGTACCTACCTTCTCACAAATGTTTGGTTCACCACGATGCATAATAAATTATGTGTAGATATGTTGTTTAAGTTTGTACATAGGTGATAAGCCTTGTGTGTTTAGATATAGATGTTTCATGAAGTGAATTAGTTTCCTGAAACTATGTAAATTGTATCATATACTTGACTTTTCCTCATCTCTCGTTTTTGTTCAATATGACAAAAATAGAACATGCTTAAAAGTTTGAAAGCTTGCGACATAAATTGTTGTCCTAATACAGGCAAAAAATTATCAATATTTTATGTCTAAAAAACTCAAACACAATGAATTTGTATATTTTCGGTATAGGCAAAAAGTTTCACTTACACGATTCAGAGCATGTTTTCTCTACCTTGAATTCGATAATTTTTTTTCTTTCATCTTAATAATATGTTCATAAACAAACGTGACTCTAAAATAACGTCACAGTGTTTGGGAATGCAGTGGAAGTAAAATTCAAAACACCCTTATACATTAAGAGCAGTGCAACTGCACTAAAAAACTAAAACTGTACCGTGGCAGTTGAACCCGACCTAATTCCATTTGAAAATGTTTCGTTAATTAAAAATTACAACTAGTTTCCATCACAAAACATCAATACAAACTAGTAAGTAGTTTATTACCTATTTCAGGCTTTTCTAAGACGTTAAACATTTGAAACTTACGCTTTCATCTTTATAAGCCGAGTCTCTAGATACAGGGACAAAAACACGTTCTCAAAGCGGACTTTTAGCATAATAGCTTTGTCATTGTTTTATGATACTCAGTGTTGGTACCTCTCAGTATAAATATTTCGCCAATTTTTATTTATACAGCTTGCTTTGTGCCGGCCGCATTTACATACCACTCTAGCGATCGCGTCTCCTTTGTTGTTTATGTGATATAACACACAATATATGTTTTCCATTCATTTTGACAATTTGTTTTCTCAGTATATTGCGTTTGCGTTTGTGGAAGAACATTTAAATAACATAAAGAAAAGGGACATGCAATTTAGTGTCATTTGTTTGCCAATTAAAGTTTGGCTATATCCATTATAAAGATTATAAAATTATCTATAAAAAATCATTATTACTTAGAATTTGAGCTATTATGTATAGGTACTAACGTGTAGTTATGGTATTATATATCGAAGTATTCTTTAAAATACTTTAAAATTGAACGTGCTAGTGTGGGAATGGATCGATCTTAATGGGCTATTCTAGTATATTACGTGTGACACGCAATTAAATACTCATATTTTGGGCTGGTTTTGAGTATAAAAAAAACTTTGACAATTTCTATGTTATTTATATTTGTTGGCTATTTTAATATGCAAGAAACCTTGGATGTTAGAAATTAAAATAGCATTACACACTATGGCTTACGTATTTCTTGAAAAAAATCTTAAACAATTGTAATTTCTACTTGTTTACTATCTGTTTTATAAAGCTCTTAAAAAAATATAATCTAAAAAAAATATTGAGATTGAATTACTCATATTTAAACCTCTTGTTAAAACAAAATCATCAATTTACATAAACATAGCGATCAAGAGCCAGATAATAACGAACGAAAAAATTAAACGCAGGTACTTTCACAACAAAATAACAAAAATATTCAAGCCCTGCGACTCTCAATGACTGAATATATTTTAGTGACTAAATTTAGAGTAATTAATGGCAGTGTTTCGTGATATTTACAAAAATATGGGTCGTTATTATTCACTATTTGAACCACTTTATATAAAACACAGTTACTGTATTTTAAACAGGTACAATGGGTTGCTCTGAATGCTCATATTCCATTCATAAATAATTCTTGAGTGACATTTTATATAAACTTAATGCTTTTCAAGTATTTTGCATTAAATTTCTTATTATAATAATATATATCACAGTGTTTATTCGCTGAGTATGTTATCAAAAATGGTTACATTGAAAAATATACGTCACTTTCTGCATTATTTTTAAACATTTGATTTCGAGAAATTTTGTTAAACATAGAGCCATAGGAATTGATAAACCTTTTCTTTGTCTCAAAACATAACTAGGAGGTACAATAGGACATGGAAATTTTTATAGGCAAGGGCTAATACGATTTCTCTAAGTGTACACGAGAGTAGCTGCGGGCGGAAAGCTAGAAATAAATTGCTTTTCGAGTAAGAAATAAAATTCTATATTTATAAAACACTTTAAAACCAGTTTTAATAGATGTGTTAAAAGAGAAGATTGCACGTATTTCTTATAAAGTTTTAAATAAGAAAATAAAACATAAGACAGAATAAACAAAATTCATTCATTCAATCATTTTAGTCTGCAGGTTGCAGTCAAAGTTTTAAAAATTCCAATTTACGATATTAAAAGACTAGACGAAAGTTTAAGTAGTTTCTATAATATTTTGTTATTTAATTCCACAGAACAGTAAAAACTAAATAGAAGTGTGATGTGGGCGTGGCCCACGTGTCACTAGTAAGGTAAGATCACCTAACTTGCTCTCAGTTGTGCGCAGAAAAATATTCGAGTCGGTTGTCAGCTGTCAAACCTTTTTTCCATATTTATTCATTAATAAGGACGTGTTGTTTTGTATTAGAGTCCAAAAATGATAGCAGACACAATAATATCAGCAATGGAGGCATTTCATACCATCGGTAAGTCTTATTTTAATTTATTTTAAATATATTTTATGTTATAACTTGGCTTGTCGTAATTTGTCAAAAATTTATAAAAATATTAAGTCAAAATGAACCTTAATCCATAAGAAATTAGTACTATTATAGATTGAACAGCAAACAAGACTTTCTGGAATATTATTGCAATAAACAAACGAATGTCGCTTTAGGCTGCGTCCCCAGTAGGCAAACAGTTAGCCGCCGACTGAGTTAGCGGCGTATCGGATTAGTACGCCCTTCCATATATTTCAAATGGAGTGTTCACAGTTTGCTAGTTTTGCGCTCACTGTACGCAGTTTGCAGCGTTACGCGCGCCGACTATCTTAGTGAGCGGCCGACTCCCACCCAAAACCGGTTCCAGTCGGCGGCGGCGATTGGTTGTTCGCCGGGCGTAGTGACTCAGTTTGGCTAAATAAGCGGCTAACTCTTAACAGTTTGCTTGCGACGCACGAAAATTGATTTGAGTCTGCAGCTAACTCAAATTTCAGTTCGCTGCAAATTTGCGGCTCACTCAGTCAGCCGCTAACTGTTTGCCTACTGGGGACGCAGCCTTAGTGATGCTTGTGGCGCATATCGACAGTATCGATACTTTAGAAAAGACAAACATTATAAATATTAAATTTTATTTTATTTTTCCTTAGCTTTCATTTGTCCAATTTATTTATAGATTTCCCAAAGAGGCTGATTTAAAAGAGAAATGGATAAATGCAACGTGACGAGTTAACTGGATGCCGAACAGCAATAAGCAGTCTAACAAAGGCCTCCGATACATCAAACCTACGGCAGTTCCAAGATTTAAAATAATGCATATTTTCTGTTTCTATTTTGTAAATATAGATTTATACTATTCTATTCCGTTTTTTATTAAAATATAATAATATGAAAAGACGTACTTAGTAGTAATAAACATACTCCAAAATGTGACACATTATACTATACTCATATAATAGAAAGAAAAAAAAAATGCACAAAAAAATATTTATTTGTGAATTATCGATAACAAGGCTGACATCCCTTAGAGCATAGCATCAAGTTAATGTCATTAATGTAGAGTGACACAAATTTCAACCTTATCTTTATGTGTTGAGGTTCAAAGTTATATGTATTGAAAACTAACGCCCTCTGTTGTGGAGTAGCTGAATGTTTTCGAATTTGGAATTTCTGAGCAAAGAGAAACAAAACAGCTAATATACCTAGGGATGTTATACTAAAATAAACCGTAACTTGGTGCGTTAGGGTACATATTGAAATGCTGAATTTATAACCTAAGTCAGTTTTTACTCAAATTAAGCCGTCCAATCAAAGGCATAGTTAACTTGTAGTGTACTGTATAACTATCGGTTTAAATGTGTGGGTTTGGCGACACTGGTTTTCATACTAATTATGACATTAAAGCACTTCTACAGGTAAATTAGCTTGGAGAAATTTTTGCGTTTGTAGTAGTGTATGGTCAGCAAATAAAATAAAACAACATTTTATTTTTAGTTTTTATTTTATATATATAAGGGATTTTAAATTAAACTATATGTGTTTCTCCTCTGAAAAAGATGAGACTTTATTTTAATATTTGCACATTTAACATACGTATAACTTTTACATTAACAATGTTACTAAAATGAAAAATTTACTAACCTGAAAAAGAAACGACATTTAAAGTTTAATTCTTTAGTTTGAGCTTTAGCTTGCCTCGACCATGTTTTAACACTGGAGCCATTTTGAATTAACAATATAAAGTTACAACATTTACACACAAATTAAACACTTCAACAAATATTATAACAATATAAATAATAACAACAATCAACAAATACAAAATTTTACAATTAAACTACTAGACCGGGAGATATTGACACAAAATTTCGAGTCATTTGTAACAGGA
>CAJQZM010023672.1:0-26107 GCA_907164665.1 Colias nastes | reverse complement strand
CAAACTAATGGAATCTTTAACGTCGTGATCAATACGATGATTCGAATCACGATTTTTGTTAAAAATATCGACATCTCTATCTACATCACTATAGGAGCCATGTTCTACGGGCGGGCTAGAGACTTCGCGAATTGAATCGTATTCCATCAATTTAAAGGTCATTGTTTTGTTAACTTATAGTCATGGCAAGAAATCGATTACGGCCGATGCGAGAATCGATTGGCAGTCGCGTTTTATCGAATTCTATTCCTTTGGATTATATTAAATTATCGAGCCGTGAAAATTGTCTCGTAATGTGTTGGTAAGATTACGGCGTGGGACTTGCTCCAACATATCATTTGGTGCTATTCCCTGGATGCCTAAGTGTAGGTAATGGGCCCAATCATTGAATTAGCATCATATTTTATTGATTCTTGTTGCGAGAAATGAATTATACATTCGATGTGGCTTGTTTTATTATAATTTCAATTATTTAGTTACTAGAAGTGATTGAGGTCATATAGTTCTGTATTTCTGTTTTAATGATAAGAATTAACTAAGAAATTATAAATAGTATGCACTGTTTATCGATTATTAGGTAGGTAATGATTAATTTCAAAAAAACCTCCTTACATATTAAAAATATAACTGCAATGAAAGGTCTATTGTAGAGTAAGTTGGAAATTTTCCTAACAACACGTAGTTATATAATAAAGTCTACCAAATCATAAATCTGCTATCGCTATAAAATAATGAACTAAACAATTTTCCACGGAAGCTTCAAAAGGCGGAATGCATTAGCATCTGTTAAAATAACATTACTGAGGTGTCACGCTCTCCGTGTAAACATAATCTGTGGACGGAAATCTTGAGACGGTTCTGTACAATTATTCATCTTAAAATTTGAGATAAATTCATGAACATATAGGTAATTTATCTAATACGTAAAGGGCATGGCTCCTAGAAGTGAAGTAATTGACATTTTAAGTTTTGGTTTATAAGTTTATAACTATTGGAAAAATGCAACGAAACTTAAAAATATTATAAGAAAAACCAACATTCATTATTTTATTTGAACGACTCTTCCTTTCGTGGATATAAATATCCATCCTGAAATGGATCCTGGATTTAAACCTTATCTGTCACACAGAATGAATGAATGTATGAGCTTACGCTACCTTCTTTAATATGAGCTTTCGCTGTAATTGTTGAAAAACTAAAAATACTGAAAGTAGTAGGTAGTGAATTTAAGAAATGTATTCTCTCACATAGGAGGCCAGTACCTATCTAAATTTGATGATGGTGATGCAAATGATGAATATTTTCCTTTTCATTAATAATATATAATTATATTTATTAATTTATTAAATTAAATATGCACACGGAACCCTAATGTAAAACACAAAAGCACTTGTCACAATAATGGCAGTGTAATGAGCCCCTTATCTCACTAATTAAAAGTCGATTTAGACTTTCTAAACAGTTATGGTTATATAAAACGGTAATACAGCTAAGTGGGCGAATCCCTTTAGACGAATGATTGATGGCTGATATTCATTCTGATAATATGACACATTGTTATATTATATAAACGTTGGTCACTAGTTTTGTTGTAATTTGAAATATATTTAGCGCGGTGTGAACGTATATCTTTTTTCTCTATACGGCGGGATATTACATACTTATTGTCATAGGGGTGACATATACGTTTTCTATAAAAGTGAATAAGAAGATGGTAATATAATATTTGCTTTAGCAGACTAAAGTACAATGTATAGCAATGTAGCGAAAGAAATTACCAAAAGCTATTTTCTTTCGCATTCGGATTAAGATGATTGAAAGTAAACAAATAGGTAATTAGGAGCGATAGATCATTGAATACATATTTTAAACTTTATCATCAAGAATAACATTATTTAATATAACATGAAATCTTTCTCAAGCTCTTATGTCTCATTTCGGGTTTTAATTAATAAAATAGGTTATTTCTTACGCCCACTTATAGACTTTAATAAAAATCGCTTGCTTTGTTACTGTAAAAATAATATACCTAACTGTCCAAAAGTTTTCATTCTAAAAATAAGGTTAATTGTGCGAGAAACTACATCGCATCCAAAACTAACACTGCTTTCCGGATTTACGTGAAATGTCATTTATTAAAGACTTGCTACATCCACTGCGTGGGCGGCGGCGCGGAAAGAAGCTGGGTGACGAATGGTCCACTTATATAAACTGGTTATTTATTAATATTAGGAACTTGTTCATTCTTTATATAATGTAATAAATGATTTACTATACTTATTTTTAGCATATATTCGTTTTTGAGAAGGTGCTAGAGCTTAGAGCTCTACCTACATCTTGATATTCTAGCATACGTATAGATATTGAAATATATGCTTTCAAATTATTTATTAATAGTTTAAAATTTATTACATTTTTTCGATTCAGACCGTAAGTATATTATTTATTTATTTATGAAATAATTTATTTACTCAACTTTTAAACAAGCCCGTGTTGTGATCCATATCAAATAGGTATTATTTTAAAGAGTTTCTTACAATATATTTTATAAATAAGTCTTCTGTTGAAAAGAATTCAATGACTAATCTAAGGTAGAAGAGGTAATTAACGCCCACCTAACAAAAATCTAATTTTTTATTTATTAAAACTACTTTAAAGCACATAAACAGACGACAAGTAGGTTTGATATTTTTTTCTAAACCGAAAAATACCAATTAAAACGTGAAACTATTTATGTTTCATGACATAAAGACATCTTTTTAAAAACCTTTTCTTGGGCGTTTATAGAAATACCTACTGTGTTAAATAGCGCCCGTTTATGAAAGAAAATTGTGTATGCCTAAAACACGTTCTTATAGAATTTCTGCTATGTAAAATATAAAAAGCACGTTATAAAATTTCTTTATTTAAAATAAATGAAGCTCAAGAAAGAAAATTTAGTATTAAAACTATAAAATTCGTAATACACATAAAGTGACTTGTTTCTTCTAGTTGTAACGATTTTATACTTTTTTATTTTAGTTTAACTAATCAACGTTAACATTAGTAATCTTCTACCATACTTTAAACAAAAAAAAAACGAATTTAACGCCCCAAGGTCCGTTTACTGGGCGTTATTACGCGACTGGGCGTTATTGACATTTTTTTTAAATTTTGAAGTAATTAAGTAAATCATTTTGAAAATATTTACAGAATATGAAGTGTAGTCATGTATACTACTGCCAAAGTATAAAATAATCCAAGAAATAACTCAAAAACAACTGAAAACTTATAGTTTCGTTAGAAGAAATTTTTAATAACAGCCAGTGCACTTCTAACGCTCTTGAAACGAAAGCTGCTACTGGCAAAGATGGCGACTCCAGACTTACGCAACCGCGCTAGGCGCGTTCCTATTGGTGCAATTCATGTGTGCGTGAGGTACGATGCGGGTTTATTGAATATAAGTGGGTTTTTTGAAGTTCGGGCGTTATTTAACAGAGGGCGTTAATTGACACATCTACCTTATTTATTAATTTCTAATCTTACTACTCTTCCAGAAACCGTAAAAAAATTGTGATTTATTATAATTTTAATACATTAAAGTACTACGTAATAGTTGTGCATCAAAATTACTTAATATGAGGCAAATAAGGTGTATTAAAATTTAAAACTAATTTAGCCATTGAGTGCAATGAAGCAATAAAGTTTTATATCTCTTACTAAATCACTGTAAGCTCGTGGGGACAATTTTACGACCCCTTGTAAGCGATAACTTCATTTGGAATACATTGTAAGCGTGTAAGCTGAAAAAATCAGATCAAGAAGGTTATAAAATTATTAATACCTATAATATTTAAAACTTTTTATCAATAATCTGTTGATATAAGTTGGTATGATTTACTGTGTATTTTGGTAGCTATATATAAAAACTAGCTGCGCTCTGCGGTTTCACCCGCGTGGCTACGCTCGAGCTTCTGTTGGTCTTAGCGTGATGATATTATAGCCTTCTTCGATGAATAGGCTATCTAACACCGAAATAACTTTTCAAATCGGACCAGTAGTTCCTGAGATTAGCGCGTTCAAACAAACAAACGAACTTTTCAGCTTTATAAAATTAGTATAGAATATAGATGAATCGCAAGTGTGTTTGTAAGCGCATAACTCGAAAATGGCCGAACCGATTTCGTTAATGCTTCTTTTATAATAAGTACGAGGATCAAGGATGGTTCTTGTAGAGGTAACGAAAACATGTACCACGAGCGAGGCCGGGGCGGTCCGCTAGTTATTTATAAAAATCACATAGATAATAATAGCTTCGACAATATTATATGTATAGCTTACAGCACATGTTGCAGACCACACAAAGTATAAACTTAAGTAATTAGCTTGTCTTCTACCATACCTATACCTATTAGATGAATAATATCCTTATGATAAGAGCCTTATGTGTTCTTTCGAAGATTACGAAATAGTAGTTGAAAATAACCAATAACAAAAAGAGTTCAAAAAGTAAAATCTCCATTTCACGAAGCAGGTAGGTATGTATGTAATAGGTAAAACATATTAAAACAACCTTTAATTTAAGCTCGGTTTGTTTTTAACAAAGTACGTAAGTATTTAAGTAGCTGGAATCTTTTCACACAAAGACTTTGTAATTAGAAAGGCCTTTGTAAGACAATCTACTTACCAACTTTAACAAAGAAGGCAGGTATTATAACTATTGTAATATGTGTCAAGAAGTATTACGTACTTTTCATTAAAGATTTATCTTTTTCGGAAATACTAATTGATATGGTATATGGTATAATGCCATATTGTAGCCTATAATCTTTCTTCATATCAGCGTCTTAGGATGTATTTTGTTACCATGTCAATGCTCATCTTAGATTAAAAAACGTAGAGATTTTGCGCATAAGGAGCTTTCGTATACTAATAACTTTGTATATCGTGTAGGATTCGAATTTACGTATAAGATATCTAAATGTTATCCATATTCTAGAACATATTGAAACTAGGTAATAACTACAATAAATATAGCTATAGCTTGCAAAGGTACTAAGGGTACTTTTTTATAAGGTATTCATTTTATTGCTTGAAAGTATCATGCAATAATGTACCAACGTTCAAATAATTGCGTATGGTTGCGCAATTATCATTTCCAACAATTCCAATAAGTAAATCTTGATTGCAGGAAAACCTTCTCTTCCACAAGAAAGGCACTCTACATTATAACAGATTTTCTTATGTACACATTTAGTTAAGTAAATAATTAAAATCAATATTTGTTTGAAATGAATCTTCGGTATCAGTGTCACGCCTCCGTTCCCGTACACCATCCGGCGCGACCAATCGATTTGAGGCCAACGACGCAGTTTGTTTAGCTCAAACCAAAAAGACAACTCGAGAATTGAATCCCTCATCATCGACGCAGCCTAATTTAACGGATATTTCAAATTTGAATGTACATTGCTGCTTGACTTTATATCTTTAGTTGGAAGAAGTAACAAAAGAAGCGATGGATGAAACATACAGCGAAGCGACAGCAACTTTAGTGACCGCATCATGAGATGGCCTGAAAAACATCATCACGAGCGGAAGGCAGTCGAAAATGGCCGTGGTAATGGTATTTGTTTGTCGATTTATCTGTTTTGCTCTGTAACTTGATTTGCTTTTTGTGCTCGATACACAAAAGCGGGTAAACTTTGTTAGTGGGAACATCGTGACGGGCGCAGGACGAAGCGTGGTCGATCAATTTAATGTTATTACAAATATTGAGTTACTGTTTCGCTGCGGCGCGCGGCGGCTGGTCGTGGGCGACGGTTGTTACTGCGCGGCTCTGTTGGTGGCACTTTTCTTGAATAATCATAGGCTTAAAAGTTAAATTTCTTGAGACAAAGACAATATAAATAACAAAGAAAATAAAGAATTTCCCCAATAATCATACTGCTTGCGTACTGCTTTGGAGAGAAATAATTGTTAGAACAGTAAATTAAACTAAGAACCTTTTAGTTGACATGATAATACTTATAAATTATATATTACAGATTATAGATTTATGTAGATGATATTAGATTAACGAATAAAGTGATGCCTATTTCGTGTTGCCTTCCTAAATACTAGGTATATGTAAAGCCAATTAAAATAAAAGATTAGAATTCGATATTCTGTGCAAAAAAGCAGACATAGGTACTTAATATTATTTAGTACAGAGATATATTAACACTGAACCTAGTTATTTTTTTTTAAGTATCAAAGTAGGCGACGAAGCAATTGTCACATCCGGAGAACTGGGACCTCTAAAAAAATAATAACACACTGATTGATTTTGGTTACCAATAGTCTAGCCGACAAATTATAGGGTATGAGCGATTACCATTCTTCCTACTATCATTTTAGGGGTTATTATTGTACAGCAACAAATTCAGAATCTACCTTGTCCATCTTCAAAATGTCACGTACATTTTAATACTTTTTTAATACGAGTGTCGGAAGTGTTTGTGGACTCGTAAACTAATTATTATCTTTATTGCAATAACTGCAAGTGGGGAAGTGCGTAATTTTTTTCCCTAACGCGTCCGCTTCCGGCGCGGTGAAATTTGTGTCAAGTTAAAGAGGCGGGAAAAAGTTTTGGGTTCCGTCTGATTATGTTTTTAATGAAATATTACCTAATGTAACAAAAAGTTATTTCAACTGGAACGTTGACAGCAGAAAAGAAGAGACAGATCTTGGTACAATATTTGAATTTACATATTTGAACTTTGAAGGTAGGTAGTCAGTTTAATAAGTTTTCACGGTTTTAATGTACCTATGTTAAAGATTCCCATTCCCATTTCATTTAGGCACTTACGTACCTACATACCAGTTTGTAGGTAGGTACCTATTCGAAATATTTCTTTTCAATATACAATTTTGTTGATTAATAGATACAACCATATTTTATGACGTTTAATTTAAGCGATAACTTAACTTATGAAATAAGTAGGTACACCATTGCGTACCTACCTATTTAATAAAACCGACTTGTATATACCTACTGTTCTCTCAATATTAATCGTAGTAGACTACCATTCTGCCAACAAATATTAATACAACACTCTACCAACAGAACTCTGATAATAATATATTGAATTGAACAAATGTATGCCCTAACTGAATTTACACATCGACGACTAACGACACAAAATAACAATTACTGCGACGAAGATCGTATCTCTGTAATTTGCGCTGTATCGTGCCCCTAATAACGGCCACGGTTTTATTGTGTTATTTACACAAATAAAAACGTTTATTTTTACATTTTCCCAAAATTAAATACGGACTAATTCGAGCGAGCGCGGGAAATGTTTAGTATAATTTACAGCAAGAGTTTTATCTCGGTTTATTATTCATATGTTATTACTTGCGTAATTTGCTTTGTAATTATGGCTAGGAGGAAATTCTAGTTATTTTGTAATTTCTGTCTAATGCGTTCGTGTTCATGTTTATTTGAATTTACACAATTGTCGTGTTTCATTATATTCAAAGGCTACAATATTTTAACACGATGTAATTTTGTACGAATTATACAAATGATTGTTGGAATTAAGCATTGAGTCATTGTTAATAGCGAAATAATTATTAATATTGCAGAATCATCGTGGTTAGTATGGAGCGATCTATCAATTATTTATGTAATATGTATAGGTTTGCTAGGACAAAAGGAAATTAATTTATACCTAGAGAAGATTTAATTCCTTAAGTAGGTAGGTCTATTGTTGTCTAATTTAATATCTTACATACCTATTTGTTTTAGTTGAATGAAACTTACGAATTATTTTATTAATTTATCTTCGAAGCCTTGAATTAGATCGACAAGTTTATTAACTGTTATTAATTGTATCTGTAGGTACAGGCTACAGGTCATCGACTCTGAAAATAAATTAAAATGAGTCGAAGAATGCTTGACGAATTAGTCATTCATGATAGTTGTTTAGCTATGAGTTCGACTAATGCCGATAACACTATTTCAAAAAGTATAGCAATTATATTTTTGACTGAAGTAACATCTAGCATATTGACGTGGGTCTGTTTGTTCCTTTCTCTGAACTCTAAAGCTGGTTATATTAATATTTATTTTGTTTGATACTTAATTTGATACTTACTAAAAATTGGCGAGAATTTGTTGAACCCAGATTTGTTATTTTGTAATAGATATCATTTTATAATTATGTATTATTGAAGACTGTGTGAAAATTATTGCAACAAAAAATAAGCCACGAGACAATCTTGGTAGATACTTAATTTCATTGCTAGTGGGTAGCAGTTAGGCTTTCGACACGGCAGACAAACGCATATAATATCGTGACCGTGGCCAGTAAAGTCAGTTTGTTGATAAAGTCAATTAGCAGTATCGAACTTGGGACTGGTATCAAACGATTCGAGCCCACCCTCGCGACTGTCAATGTATTTGAGCGCAGCTATTGGTCGGGCGTACCGCAAGGCGGAGCTTGGGCCCGATACATTTTTTGTTCTTCATTTTTGACTCGTGCGTAGGTGATCGCAGTCAAGTCGCTTTATTCATAACCAGTCGATTGAAGGCGTTGGTGTGTCATAGTTTATTAATTTGTTGTGTTCGTAACGTGTCATGTAAATTGTGACGCACCTATTTAGGTTGTGTGAACTTATTTTATAAATTGTTGATTGCGGACTAAGTTGTTGCTGCTGATTTTAAGTGATTTAATGTGAGTATTAATATTTTTTTAAATAATTTTTACCTAATTTTTTTATTATTTTTTTATTTTTATTTTAATAACTATCATATTTAAATACTATCTATCAAAAATATCAAATAGACTAGTTAATTAATTAATTATTTTTTATGGGGATTATTTAATTTTATCCTATAAAATTTATATCGATTATTTTTATCTTTTAATTATAGTCGCACATGTAATCAATCATTTTATTGTAATATCATGTCGGGGTCATGTCCTCGATTTATAAAATTTATGTAGATGTAGTATTTTCTTAATTTTTTTTTATTATTTAGAAAATATCATTTCATATTTCCTATACAAGCCATTTGGAAGAAGGTGTAAAATATCGTATTATTCATTATGAATAAAGATTATTTTATTGGTAATATATTAAGTACACACCACGTCAAGCCCCCCGCAGCTATTCTTATTATAAACAACAATTAAATTTTATAATGACATTATTTTGATTACGGAAGAACCGGCTTCCATTAATCAACGCTAACTTGACGGCGCCCATCATAATTTTTGTAGTCAGAAAAGGTATAATATTCGATATTTTAAAAGCATTTGCATAATTAGGTGAATTTTATTGCTTTATTGAATTAGGGCCGATGTCAGACCCAAAATTGGAATCAGCGGGGTTCCTTGTGTTGTTAATTTTGTTTATAGCTTGTATTATGATCAGCTCCGTACGTTGTGTCCATATCTCGGGGTCTATAAATGCTCTTTAGATTACTGTATGGGTCAACAACAAAGATCGAGCCATTGTAGTGGTCTCCTTTTTATTAGACTTTTATTGAGCCACGTAAGTATTCATCTTGCTGTTAAATCTATTTATAAATCTATAGAATACACATTTGTATTTTACGCTTCAGTAGATATATTGGATAATAAATATTTTATTGCTGGAGAAAACCGTGTAGGCGACACTTTACAAACAGTCACTGGAGTAAGATAATATTTTGACAAAGATAAGGCAGCTATTATCCATTATAATAGCTGGCGATAATTAACTGATAGGTAGACAGGAAAAATGTATACTTTATTTCAAACGATAATGCAAAAATTTGAATTATCATTGTAATAATATAATTGTATTAAAATGATAATACAATCATTATGATTTTATATCTCAAATTAAATAACACATCTCACTTATCTCCCTTTAATACGACGTGATATCTTTATTACTATTTACACCACTCACGTAGTTTTACAATACAATGTGTACTAAATTGAGTTCTCGCACCACAATAGCTCCCCGAATGAGTGATTCTAACCAATTTTTTACTAAAGGGTTGGCCGATCTCAATTCGATTAAAGTTACCAGCTTGCATGGCCCCTGTATATGCCCCCAGCTGTTGCATAGGTTGGATTTTGTTTAAAGAGATACGTGAAGGTCAAGGGTCTCGTAGCGCTGGTTTAGATAACCACTGGATGACTTGCGGAAGCCTCCGGAACGCGAGCAGCATTGATTGTATTAGACTTAATTAGATCTTAATTAACATTCTGATTTCTCATTACACGCTACTCTGGGCTACTAGCGGTGTGTTTAATAGGAAAGTCGGTTACAGAACGATTTATATCTCGATTTTTAATTGTGATCAAATTTTTTGTTTCATTATTCGATGATGAAATTAGGGTAGATTTGTATGAGATTAATATCAGCTAATGATTGGCGTAATTTTGAATGTAATATTAAAGTTTGATTTGATCTGGTAATCTGATACAATTTTATGGGGTTCTGCATTCGGTGTTGTTTTAATTATTGTATTAGGTCCGATTGTAATGGGATCATCATGGTTAATATGTTTGAATACCTTTATGTCTTGAAGAAAAACATCTTTAAAACTTATAATATTTTCCTCGATATAATCTTTTTGCACTCTTAGAATTCAGGGATTAAATGTTTTTGTCCATTAGTAAGGACGGGTGTTAATGGTGTTTCGGATTATTTGAAACCTTTAGATAAGCTGAAAGTGGATGAGTCACCCGTGACTGATGCCTGTCTCTTAGCTGATAACACGACCTTTACTTAGGGTTCAATTTCCATTGCCTTCGTATAATTACATATTATTAATATGTTAATTTTATTAATTCGTGTCTGCTAAATTGATAAAAGAAATGTTTCCTGTACCAAGGAATATCGTATGTAATTACTTAGGTAAATAATAGGAAAAATACTGTCGCATTTAATAAGTAGGTATGTCATTTTATAATTGCCGATTTAATTGGTATTTTGCATTTGACATATTTTTTAAATTTTCCTTTGTCGACTTTCCGAAGTATTTTTTAACAAATAAGGCATTGAATTTCAAGACCGATATTCATATGTAATTCAGTTTTTTTCCAAACATTCCAACAGCAATACAGATTCACTACCAATATTCATAAGACAAAATACTTTATAGTTTGATGATGATAAATTAAAAATAGTAGCCGAACCTTTACCATTAAAACTTTCAGACGGCATATAACTCATGTGTCACGAGCCTGGTGACAAAACATTTGATAATCTGTTCCGGACTAATGGACGAACGAACATAAAGTATAATCCGGGAAGGCGCCGTGCGTATCAACAAAATATACTATTAAATAACTTACGCATGAGTAATCGCATTATTCTACGCATTTTTAAAACTAGTAAAGCCATGAAACGTAATTTGTTTGGTTCTTAGCTTTTTTAACTGGAATTTTTGCATTTAAGATTGGTGTATGGTAAAGAAGATATAGTTTTAATCATGATTTAAATTTTTTAAGCTTCTGATTATATTAGATCGTATAATTCCTATTAGCTTAAGTATGCATTAGCTTTTCAATAGTGGTATATGCGTAAAAGGCAATGGCAAGAAAGTAGGTTCTCAGAACAAATTAAATATTCCAAAAACTTTTAAATTATTTTCTGATATTTTCTTTGAAATATCTCATTTTACATCTATGATTAACATCATCCTAGATTTTTATTTAACCAAAATTTGGTCGATTTCCACGTGCAAAGATTTAGCCAATTTCTATTATTATCTGATATTTTTCAAAGACTTCGAATATTAAGAAATTGGGGTAAATACTTGTGTATTCCAAAGTTCCAAACAATAAATTTTTCAACTTCTTACACATGACATTATTTTTAATTCTGAAGCGCAATCGTGTATGAAATGAAGTATGTAGGTACGTCTGTACGTTGGCGAATATTTATGACTTAGGAGTTAATTGCAAAACGCTAACTTCACGGCTCTTGTTTCTGAATAAATTATTACTTACTTTATAGTACAATTCAAATTAACCTGTCTGATAATACATCGTCTTTGCTCATAATTAGCTAGCGCGAATTTGTCCGTATCAAAAAACTTTTTGCGGTTCCTCTAGACATTTTTCGAATTTTCTCTTTTCCCAAATACGTTAGGAATTAGAATGAACAACTTTTTTTTAAATATCTGGTAATGATGAACAATAGGTAGTATGGTACTATTCAAATCTTTAGATCCTTAGATCTTTTTATCTCTAGCTGCTTTAGATTTTGAACGTTTGTAAGTACTTATCAATAGTCAATATCTTGTAAGGCTAAGTCTATCCTGTTAAAGTTGTATCTAAGGCATTACATTTTTAGATAATCTTTATTTAAATCCTAGATCCTAGATACCTACCTATATTATGTTGTTTTCTACCAATTAAAACGTAAAGTGCCGTGTCTCCTCATGATTTATTATTTACGAAAGAAAAGAATTTCACATCCGATACACTGATCGTTTTCTTTGTAAGCATGTAAGATATTATCAGCCTTCCGTTCTGATAGACCAAGACCTTTTAACTCCGTAGGAGAATTCAAAAAAGGACCTTTCACCACATCCTGTTCTTCAGACCTACTAGGTATATACGAGTATAAACAGTGGGTCACACTCAAACAATAAATAAAAATTTCCAAACCAATTTATTGATTCTGCTCTATTAAAAGCACCTTTTAAATGTGTTAAGATAGCAATCTTAATAATTTCGAAAAGAATAAGAACAGATTCTACTTATATAAAGAAACTAATTGCCTAAAATAAGCAATAAATAAGAAAGAAAGCCATTTTAATAAAAACAAAATATCTGATTTGCATAATAGGTAGGTAGGTAGTTAGTTAACAAAATAGCCTTTATGGGTTATAGACCGGGAGATACTGACACAAAATTTCGAGTCATTTGTAACAGGATGGCGGTTCTACAGGGGTCTTAGTACGCAATGACAAAAAGAAAAACGATGGTGTGAACGCTGGTACCGGCGGCTTAGTCGCGTGGGCGTTAGTCGAACTCGTCGGAAAAATAGCGAAGTCAAACGATTTGTAACACAAAAATTTTAGAATTTACCGATAGCCCATAAAAAAGAAGTAGGCGGTAGTGTCATGCCATACTTTTCCGGTGTGACTTACAGCCCGCCATACCGACAAGAATGTGTTGATTTAAAAAAAACAATTCAACCATTTGTACCAGGCTAACTTTTGCACAGGTAACCATCGTCGTGCAGCCATTTACGAAAATCGCCATGCCATACTTTTCGGACGATTCCAAATGGTCGCCATACCGCCGAAAATCTGCAAATTTTTTTTTTCGCCGAACCATTTGTAACACCCTAAATTTTTTTTTTCAACTCCTGAATGATTATAAATAGAAGTGTGATAATGCCATACCTGTGGGAGGTGGCGAATGTGTATAAGATTTTTTTTTATTGTATGATTTTATTCGTATTTTGAACGATTTGTAACAGTATGGCATTAATCTTTCCTATAAGTTTGAGGTTCAACAAATATAAATACAAAATTTCAAAGATCTAGGTGGTAGAAATCTTCACTTCTATAAATTAATAATAAATTTATTTATGAAGTATGGCAGCACTTTTTCCCCCTACTAGAAGTATGGCAAATATAATAATGGTCACATTTTATCAAATACTCTCCAAAAATCCAAATGCAATACTGGTACAAAAAGTTTGGCGAAAAAAAAAAATTTTGCAGATTTTCGGCGGTATGGCGACCATTTGGAATCGTCCGAAAAGTATGGCATGGCGATTTTCGTAAATGGCTGCACGACGATGGTTACCTGTGCAAAAGTTAGCCTGGTACAAATGGTTGAATTGTTTTTTTTAAATCAACACATTCTTGTCGGTATGGCGGCTACACGACGATGGTTACCTGTGCAAAAGTTAGCCTGGTACAAATGGTTGAATTGTTTTTTTTTAAATCAACACATTTGCGTCGGTATGGCGGGCTGTAAGTCACACCGGAAAAGTATGGCATGACACTACCGCCTACTTCTTTTTTATGAAAAAGAATCATCGGTAAATTCTAAAATTTTTGTGTTACAAATCGTTTGACTTCGCTATTTTTCCGACGAGTTCGACTAACGCCCACGCGACTAAGCCGCCGGTACCAGCGTTCACACCATCGTTTTTCTTTTTGTCATTGCGTACTAAGACCCCTGTAGAACCGCCATCCTGTTACAAATGACTCGAAATTTTGTGTCAGTATCTCCCGGTCTATTAGTAATTATAATGAGTAAGTTAATCTAAACTATGACTACAATTTTAATTAAGTTTTAATTGTTAGTTTCGGAAATTAATTGATTTTGTCAAAGGAAAGTTGGTTAATGGAGCGGTACGGGCAAGGGAAACGAACTCTACGCAACTTTGTTGTAAAAAATAAAAAAAATATAACATTAAATTATAGTGTTTTGCTTGTTTTGTTTGAGGAAATGGCTATAAAGTTAGATTTTTTGGTCTTCATGTGTAGGTCAGAAATAGCTTCGAATAATTTGCTCAATATGATAGTGACATGATTACCTACCATTTTTTGGTGTTCATAATTTCGCATTTGTATATCAATAACCGTCCTTGAGGGGATCAAGTTTTGTCAGTTTACAAAGAAAGATAGTAACAGTAAATATTCCTTTGACCAGATTTCATACCACTTTCATACCAATCTCGATTGAGACTAGCCAACTGCAGGAGACTATTGTGTCAGTAGGAAGTAGGACATTCGATACATCGGATGACGGATCAATGACCAATACGCAAATGAGAAATGTAACCAGCGAACCGGCAAAACACACTTCTTGATTACTTTATTTAATTTAATCAAGTTTTTTATCACGCCTAGTTACTGCGATACTGCTGTTTTGTTTCGTAGGTATGATTTTTTGTTGAACCGGTTTCAATGCTAATATAGTTAAATTGAACAGAACGCACGCAATTCGTTTCTTTATGTCTACGATACATTGTAGACAATATATGCAATCCAAAAACAAAATTATGCAGCCAAATAACAGCGCAATGCAGTTTTATAAGTGACTAGCTGTTCCCCGCGGTTTCACTCGCATTGCTCCGCTCCTGTTGGTCTTAGCGTGATGATATATAGCCTTCCTCAATAAATGGGCTATCTAACACCGAAAGAATTTTTCAAATTGGACCAGTAGTTCCTGAGATTAGCGCGTTCAAACAAACAAACAAACAAACAATCAAACAAACAAACAAACTCTTCAGCTTTATAATATTAGTATAGAAGTATAGATTAAACTCAGTCGGTGAAAGCAAGCAAGAAAGGAGCTATGTTTGATTTTATACGCTAATCCAATAGGTATAGATTATAAACAAGATATTTGTCTACTTTATTCGTTCGAATATTTATCATAAAAAGCAGCAATACATATACAAATTATCCACAACAATAAATACTATTCAAATTCACATACATTACAAAGTAATAGATATTAGATTAAAACAAGAAACAGCCTTAATGAAACAATTCCTTTTTAGTGCTGAAAAACATTTATTTTAAAAGTATAAGTTAATTTGTATCGACAGATGGCTGCGTCGACAGGTGTGGTAACACTTGATAGAATTTAGTCTATTACCGTCTTATTGTGACCAGTCATCGGTAAATTAAAGTTAAAACGTGCATTATACACCAATAATTGGAAAATATGCAACGCTTGAGAGAAGCTTTTCTAACAAAAAACGTAAAGGCAATGTTCAATTGTCTTAGACCAACGAAGGAAGAATAATTAATTACCTATAATTTGAGGTATTTTACTAATTTAGATAATTTTTCAATTTAAATGTTTATATGTACTAGGTTAATTAATAAAAATAGTTAACAAATCAATTTCATTCCGGTCTATTTAATTAATATTTTAAATTTTCCATTAACGTAAAATCGAATTTTAGGTATTCCTATCAAATTCCACTCATTGGGTAATTTTAAATATATCTACTATATACTATATGTGTTATATTGATTAAAAAAACGGAGTCATCAATTCCAATAAAAATAACGAATAAAATAAGTTTCTATGATATTCCACTAATTTCGATAATTTGAAAGTTTCAAAACGTTTATGCTACCTACATTAATTTAAATAATATCTAGTTATTTCAATATGGTCTATTTAGATAATGTTTTTCATTAACGTACTTAATAAGAAATTAGTAATACCGACAGTCTATTTCTATAACATTTCACCAATTTATGTAATCTAAAATTCAAACGATTTGCAGCATTAATTAAAATAAAAAAGGTAATTAAAATAAAACATCAAAATTTTCCATTGCGGTTTATCAAGATAATATTTAATTTCAAAAACGAATACCTGTATTTGTGAATTCTGCGCAATTATCTGAACATTTTCACAACTCATCTAACTATCTTACAAAACTAAAAGTCAGTAATATTATGTGACGTAGCCTATTTAAATTATCTCTTTAATCTTAAATAAGGTAAACTTTCCCCAAATTATGCAATATAAATGTCCCCAGATAATTAAGTACCTATATTATTTGACTCCATCGCTAACCAAATCGAATCTTCCAGACCATGGGTGTGTCGGAACAATTAACCGAGCTTCCTCCCCACGACCCTGAGCGGCCATGCTCCGGCAGCGGGCTGGATGACGAGGACCTGCCCAGGCGCAAGCAGAGGAGATACAGGACCACCTTCACGAGCTACCAGCTGGATGAACTGGAGAAAGCGTTCGGCAGGACGCATTATCCAGATGTCTTTACGAGGTGAATATTTTTACCATTTTCGTTTTGAAATATGGAAGTTAGGTTTACATGTTTTTGCCTTCGAAGGTTATTAATACTCCGGATTAATAACACTTCCAGTGTTAAAACGTTATTAAATCTTAAAGAAATGAATGTTGCATGTATTCAGTATGTAGGTAGAGTAGGTACCTTAATTATTACAATTTATGTCAAAAATGTGCTTTAAGACAACCTTTTTTTTTCTTTGTTATAGAGAGGAGTTGGCTTTGAAAATCGGCCTTACAGAAGCTAGAATCCAAGTAAGTGTTAATCACTTTTTCAATATTAACATTGCTTTAGGAAAATTCTTTTTCAATTACGTTGCTTACTTTTATATTCAAGCAACAGATAAGAAAACTGGACACGTTTTATATGTATTCATTTTCATTTAATATGTCAACTTCAAATATTTTAATACCACAGATTAAGAACCGGCCAAGTTTTAACCAGAAAGTCTCAGTAGTCTCAATTGTTCAAAGTAAAAACGCAATAACATAACACGTGATAAAATTCAATAACAAGCGAATGTAACAGTCGTTTAAGACGTATATGGATTTGTGTAAAAACTAATAATTTTATCCGCCTTTGATTCGCCTCTATAATACCGACATGTTAATGTTTTTGTTATGCCATTGTACTTGCTAATATAGTTATTTTTATAGCGGTGTAAAAGGCAGTTAGCATTCCCACAATATAAGCGGATGCAGTTCATATTTATTGGCTATTTTCTATTGGATTTATAGATAGCAGCTCTGATATGAACCATGTTATAGTTTTTTAACCAATGATCAGTTTATGACCTGAAGTTTTTATACAATACAATATAAGAAGATCTAAGTAAATATTTTGCATGAAATATTAACGCAAAAACATACTTACTGCTTTGTAAATAGTATAAAAATGGCATGAATGATGAATGGTATTATAAATACTTCGACTTCTCTTTTCTATCAACTCGATATAAAATATTCTCTTTGTCCTACCTAAAATAGCTCATGAGAGGAAATAGGAGGGACCATAAAACTAGATTATATTATATAGAATGGCGCATCTAGGTATAAGAGGTTGATATTGATATAGTATGTCTTCCCTACTTGATTATATACTTAATGTTTTTACTCAATACACAAGTACTCATTCAAAATAACAACCCATTCATAACGAACATAAATTACTTCAATATTCATTATTACGTTTATACAAGAAAGCCCAATAACGATCGATTACAAAGGGAATAAAAAATATTTGTAGACGTTTAAAACGTTAATATTTTTCTCACGTCCATACTAATGACTGTGTGATGAGGTGCCCATTAAGAGTTGATTAAAGGGACATTCCCATTAAAACTGTATAATATTGAGTGCACACCTTAACGACTTTATGATAAAAACACAGAGAAAACTGTGGTTTGTGAATCACATCTATTACAATCGAATAGCGGGCATTAAAATAATTATAATGAAAGTAAGGCAAGGTTTTTCTGTTTTACCTACACATAAATGCGATTATGATTATACCTTCCACTTAAGTGCACTTTGTTCTTAGAAAATTCGCCATTTAAAGTGCAGTCAAATGTCTCATTAAGTCATTACGTATATATGAATAAGGTAGTGATCTAAGTTTGTAAATATAAGTATTGTAAAATACTATATCGATCAATACTGTACTAGTAGTATATAATAATAATTTAGTAAGTGTTTAATGTCCGCTTTAGTCTCTACTTTTTAATAAACTGAACTATTAGACTTTCAGCAACAATATTTCAGTAATATCATGTAACTTTACATCACGTATTATCCAGATTATAATAAAAAGTATACAAAATTATATTGAGATTCAGATTTAATACATTCAAGTGACAAATGTTTAAAGATGATTATTAAATTGTAAAGAAATATGACACTTAATAAACATGTCCAACAATATAACTGGAGAATCGTTCAGTTCTTGATAAGTAATTAACTGGCCGTTTGAAAGATAATTAAAGCCATAAATTTCCGTTTACGGCCTGAAATCATGGTCGCTGTACTCGTTCGAAGAGAATGCAATATTATGTGCCATATTGGTTTATAACGTCTCAATTATATAGCAGAACTATTTTAACGGTTTTTAATCACTATGTTGACACGTAAGAGAGTTTAAACGGTGTCCATAAAGATATTGCTTTATGGGACTAGATTAATCTGTTATAATTTCTCTATCTATCGTGCTTATGGTGTCCAACTTGTTTTTATCCAATATATGAACTATAGTTAAAGTCGCAAAATATAATGTTATGTTATAGTATACAGTACATTATTCGATTCAATATTGCTTTTTAAAGGCTTGACCATTAAGTGTATAAAATATTATATTGTTAATCTTTTCTGGGACTAAACGTCTCAAAATCATTTACGAAGTAATTAAATCGAGGATGTAGGTATCATTAACGAACTCTTAAATAATCACTTTTCGAAAACCAATCATAACAAAATTCGGGAAAACTAATTCTTTATAATATTCTTTCATTTCGTTTCGAAAACATTAATTATACCTACATAAATAAGACCTTTCAACAAGCTTTTCTTACATTAATAAAAGTTCATCTTAAAGTTAATTTGTCAGTTTTTTAACGTCCTTTAGCTTATTTTTCACTTAACATGACATAAAAATCAAAATTTAAGTACCTAAACAAGACAATCAGAGAGCTCCTGAAACTGGCCTTTAACTTTTTCCAATGATCAGTCGCTTTACACATGCCTTGTCACCAGGTGTGGTTCCAAAACCGGCGAGCGAAATGGCGCAAGCAAGAGAAGGTTGGGCCCCACGCTCATCCATATAGCGGGTACCTTGGCAGCGGGCAGCCGTTGCCCGCGCCAACCACGCTCCCACCGCCGCCGCACCCGCTTTCACAGCTTGGGTTTAGCTTGAGGAAGCCGTTTGATAATGCGCTGGTTTCCTTCAGGTAATGAGCAGATGTTTTATTTTTATGTATTCATGTTAATTTTTGTCAGGGGTGTTTATTCATCAAAAACTGGCCTGAAATGTATGAAATTGTTACTTTTTAATTATACTGGATTAGCACATACTTTTTGTCTGTCTATTGGTCAATAATTGTTAATAAGATACCTTATTATTAGTACAAAGTCACTTACCTGTGTTTTTACAAATTATTTAACATTCATTTCCATTACTTAGTTTTTACATAATCTCATCGGCTTTATTTGTAACATTTTATTATTGTTCTCAGGTACGCCAACACACCGCTGTTCGGAGCGCAGTACCTCCCCCCGCTATCCCGGCCGCCTCTCTTCGGAGCCCCCTTATACGCCACATCACCCGCTCACTTCCACTCTCTATTCGCCAATCTAACCGCACCTGAACCACCAAGACTGTCCCCTGAACAACCTCAACTATCCGATTCTAGGACATCATCTAGATCTCCTGAAAGATCGTCCCCTACTCCTTCTATTTCTCCCCCTATTTCCCCTGGAAGTGAGTCGATACCAGTTGACATAACCAGTTCTAGTATAAATGCGTTGCGACTGGCAGCCAGGGAACACGAAATACGATTGGAGATGTTGAGGCAAAGAGCTGATTTAATGTGTTAAGTTGTAAAATTGTATTATCTGTGGCAGCTGTCAAAATGTCTGTGCTCTATTATAATGAAATTGGAAAATTCTAAATTTTGTAAATGTGACATATTTTGTAGAACTGTTGTTTATATAGTTGGCCAGCTCATGTTATCCTGTTTCGGTACTCTACAATAATATAGAGTATAAAACGTTCAGTTTATTATTCTTAAATCCTATTGAGGTGTACCAATTTATTTGCACTGACATGAAAAACAGCCGTTACTATTAAGTTTTAATTTATATTATTTTAATTTAGCTCAATAGTATAAAAAATTACAAAGTTGGTTTATTCAATCAGTTTTCTTTGATAAGTAATAAAAAATTGCTCTTTCATAACAATACATTGTAATATTTTTTCATTATAATATGTACATGAGGAAAATATGTGTTTACTTCAGTGTGTATTTTGTAAATTCTTGACAAAACCTACCTATACGTATTATATTGAATTATTGTAAGCATGAAATGTAAATAACTAGGCTAAAGTATTAAATTTTATTAAGTATCTATAAATAAATTTATTATTATTGCATCCGTCCAATGTTAATTTACTAAATTGTGTTATTTTGAAATAAAGCTATTTTTAGTTCATTTGGTGTGTTTATTAAAACCTGGATTAAATTTTTATCCTAATTCCTTTTGATTTTTTTTATTAGGTTTGTTGAAAATTAAATTGAATGAAGGATGGCTTTAGGTACCTATAGTAGAGTCGGTAAAAGACTTATGAATAAATTAATGATATAATAAATTAATAAATAAAATTCATTACCTATATTATGTACTGCAAATCAACCTGCTTCGAAAGATTTAAAATATGAGGTTTCAGGATTATTAAACTCTATTATGTTTAAAAACCCGTAAAGCTTTACCCACTTCACTTCCAAATTTGTCAAAATGCAAAAAATCAATTGCTTTTTACAAAACTAATGATAAGTAAGTTATAATTATTAGTAAATCTATTTATATATTTAGTAGCCTTACCCAGACGTTTGGTGGGGCAGTGCCTTAGGGCCTTAAAGCTCACGGGGCCCTCGAGTCTTATCAGAAAATCTCGACCAAACCGAAGTTTAGAATATTCCTCCCATTTTCAAAATAAATATATGATTGACAGATTGTAATTTAGGTAGTCATGGCGGTTTTTTTAATTTGTCGTTAAGAGGCTCTATTACGTTATTTGCTGAGCCCTTGCTTACTGGGGTACACCACTACCTATATTGTCAATATTATTATGTTAGTATGGTGTTATTATGTAAGTGCTAAGGATGTTTGGGTGAAATCTAGTCAGCAAGCATAGCATACTACCTCTAAAAACATACACATCTTCACGATGAGTCATTACTCATTACCCTGACTCACAGGCCACCTAATCACTAATTACAGAATTACAGAGGCTATGCAAGGCCGGGTGAAGGGATAAGTACGTGCTATAATTACGATCTTCCGACCTCAGACGAATTTGGGGTCGTGTAAATACGGGGTACTTAATAACTACTAGTTTCTTGTTTATTTGTTTTTATTTTACACGATGTATCTAGTACCAAATTGGAAAATTTTTTTTTGGAAAATTTTAAGTTTTATTCTCCGCGTCAGTTTACTCGATTGCCACACGGATCGCAGCCGAGCGAAAGTGGCCCTGGCTTTGGCTATCCTTGAAGCGATGTCTTCTTCGGTACCACCATTCTCTGACACAACGCTTCCAAGGTAGGTGAATTTGTTCACGCGGTCTACACATTCGGTGTCAATAAGCAGCGGTTGAGAGCTGGTATCGCCACACCTCATCTCTTGCGTCTTGCGAGTATTTACCTTTAGTCCTCTCTTTGTTGCTTCTCAAATTTTCCAGTCAAACGTAAAGACCGTATTGCTATACGGATGTGAAACATGGAAGGTCACAAAGGAAATCACACGCCAGCTGCAGGTGTTTGTAAACCGCTGCCTTCGTCGCATCATCAGAATTTACTGGCCTAACACTATCTCCAACGACGACCTTTGGGAATGCTGCAACGAAACACCGATCGCCCAACAGATTAAACGCCGTAAGTGGAAGTGGATTGGCCACACGCTACGTAGAGACCCGGAACACATACCAAAGCAGGCTTTGGATTGGAACCCCCAGGGAAAACGAAAACGTGGCCGTCCAAAGCTAACTTGGCGTCGGACTGTCATCGCAGAGGCCAAGTGTATAGGGAAATGCTGGAGCGAAATAAAACATGCCGCCAAAAATCGAGATACATGGCGATGTACTGTAATTGACGCCCTTTGCCCCACCTAGGGGCCTTAGGATATTAAGTAAGTAAGTAAGTAATCATGTACCAAAGATGAAAATTGGTAAATCCGTTTTATGTGATCTGTACATAATAGATATAGTTGTTAATCATAGATCATCAGTCATAGATCATATAGATATGCCACCAATGCTTATATTATTACCACATTAGTATACCAGTTGCAGTGCTATCAAGTATCAGCAAGTCAGTATGTTAAGGGATAATTTTTTTTTAATTATTTCACCGGTTTAGAATAAAAATTACAAAACAGCTTTCTGTATGACATAGACATAAATATTTTTGCCAGGTATTTTCTAAATGCTACAATTTAGATTTTCGACTAGGTAGGTAGGTAGGTACGTTAATTTTGACAAAACTCAAAAAATATTTTCGATTCAACGATACTAAAAATCATTTAGACCTATAAAATTGCAATAAAACATTTGACACATATGTAAATGTTTTCTGGATAGTAATTTAGTGTAATATGTTACTAATAAATGTTATTTTAAACGTTTTTAACAATTTTAGGACTAAGATTTATGGAATATAAATAGGAATAAAAAATTGCTGGTTGTTTATGTTGACATTTTTATTGCTTTATTTTTGATTAAATTCAAATGTTTTTTATGACCTCTATTAAATTCCATGTCAAATATCTATGGTCAAGTTTGCTACTGAAAAAGTATTATATGATTTCATTAGAAAACTAGCAGTTTTTTGTTGTTATTTATATTCCTTAGAATTAAGATGTTAGTCCTCAAATTAAGAAAACGTTTAGCGTTACATTTATTATTAACATATTACTAACATAATTTTTTAATTTTATCACAAATTATTCTACTAAAACAACTAATAATGAACACAAAAATTGTTATTATTTTATATCAATAACCACACTTATCTTACTTACGAAGGACAAAATAGTGCGTAATTTGTTTACGCTCAAAATATCACAACACCCAATCGCATGTTATTTTTGAAATTTTATTTAATAAACATCATACTTTTATTAATATTTATTTGACAAACAATTACACGCGTCTTTTGTGATGATAATGGTTATCATAATATTTTACGAGGCACGATCGTCTTTGAGATCGCTAGTGATGGGACGGTATCGATAATTCTCTCAAATATTTAATAACCTTAATTCTTAAACCACTCACACCTCGTAAAATTACGATAGCAATAGGGTTTACAGAGGAGCATCATTCGATGAATATAGCTTATAGCTATTGGATTTCATCGCCTTCATCACAATTGATTAAGCATTACAGATTTATGAATATTAAACATGCATACTTTTGGTTTAAATGTTCGATGAATGTTTTATAGGCCTAATCCCGAATAGCTTGAAGGTATATCGAGAGACGATATTGCTATTGAACGTTGATTAAAGCCATCAATTGTTATAAAACGAGTGTTTACCGAAATATGTAGATGTGTTCAAACAGTTTAATGAAGTTTAGTCATTCTGCTTAATAGTAAACAAAATTAAAGTGTGTACAATGCATGAATATCACAATGCATGCATAGCACAATTCAGACGGTCATAGGCTCAGAAAAAATAATATTTCATAATTCAACATTGCAAAAACTATTACGTCGATTTATAAATGAACATCACTAGTGAAATTGGATTTTTACTGCGCAAGTCAGACACAGGCGCTCTCATATTCTGTCTAACTTTTATTAACCGATATTTAGGTATACGAGTTTATTACCCGTCGTAAATTATACAAAGAAATAAAGACGTTTTGTTGGCGAGAATCGACGTCGGAATAATTCCATTAAAATTATATTAATATACTACACTTAATATAGGGATTTTAATAGACTAGTAAGGTATCAGTTTCCTTGGTCATTTTATTAAATACTAGCGGTCCGCCCCGGCTTCGCCCGTGGTACCTACATGTTTACGTTTTTTTTCATAAGAACCATCCTCGTACTTCAAGGAATAGATTCCGCAGCGCACGCGATGACAGAATTTTTATTAAGGAATTTTTGACACCTTGGGTTACATTATAGCATTTTTGGTAAGGATCTCTAATTTTTTTGAAAATGCAATATAGCCTATGTTGCTCAGTGAAGATGCAGCTTTCTAATGGTGACAGAATTTTTTAAATCGGTCCAGTAGTTTATGCGTGAAAACCATATATACATACATACATACATAATTACAAACCTTTCCTCTTTATAATATTAGTATAGATATAAATCCGTTCTACAATTATAGTTTACAAGATTATGAATTATTTACAATACTTAATAGGTATCTGAAAGGATGTAGAACATTGATTTCTAGAATTTGAGCACATTTCGCTTAAACCTATCGGCTATCCAAGGTTTTCGAAATATACTTTTGTTTCCAAGAGGTAATTTTGTGAATCAAGATTATAAAATAAATAAAAAACTTGACACCATATAATTCAACAATATCTATATTTAAAATTGATTGCAAAGTTTTTAAAACCAAGTATCAATTCAATACCTAGGTATACTTAAAAATATCATTAACTATAGCTTACCGCCCGCGGCTTCGCCCGCTTTGTCTAAAACCTAATAAAATATATACTAAAACCGGAAGGTATGATTCAAATGAAGGAGTGATTCAAGAGGAATCTTGAATCACTCTATCTATTAAAAAAAACCGCATCAAATTCCGTTGCGTAGTTTAAAAGATTTAAGCATACAAAGGGACATAGGGACAGAGAAAGCGACTTCGTTTTATACTATGTAGTGGATATGAATCGCCATAAATATATAATTTTCTTAAAATTGGCTATAAATAATGAATGATGATGATTTTGATATTTGACGCATTTCGTTATTTTTAATTTTTTATCTTCCCACATGACCTAGGTACTCATGTGGAAAAAAAAATCAATACTAAATTACAATAAATATCCTCCATACAAATCTGCTAATGAGCTGTGCCTAAATTGATTAGTCAAAATTAGTTTTAAAATATGCACATAAATAATATCCAATTAAGCTAAAAACTAATAACATTAGTTACAATGTACTTTGTGCCAATTAATCGTAAAATTATTTACGACATAATGTCATAAAATGTTTATGGCGCTATATAGTGATTAGTGAAACGATCGCGCCGCGAATTTACATTTATAGAAATTAATCGATCCGATGGATGTCTATAAACTAGTCTGAGAGCTTCGTATAAAAATATTATATTACCTTTTCTGCTAAAAAGAGCTCAATTTAGGTATTTTCCGGCTGTTATTCTAAATCTTCTAAGCTCCATCCTCAAATATTAAGCTTGAAGAGCTTTAAAGTGAATAATTCTGAAATGTCATTTTCCAATGTTAAGTTTTGGGAAATCACATTCAATAAAAGGTAAATACATATTTTAGAACATTTTTAATTTTTGCAGTATTTCAAAATACCTGAGCTTTTTCTCCATAAAAGAGATACGATCACACGAGACGACCATAA
>CAJQZM010023671.1:0-15768 GCA_907164665.1 Colias nastes | reverse complement strand
GGCGGGTCGATATGCCAGCGTCCATACAAAAAGTTTCAAACCCCTTTCATGGACATACCTGCAAGGAGAAAAACTTCTTGGCGGCTTCAATGTTGTTTCGTCCAACTTGTCTCAGCTCAAGGATCCGAACAATCATCTCACCGCGGCGCTCCACCGCCTATAAACAAAAAGGATTAAATGTATTTCACTACAAAATTCAAATAAAATACGAATATTTCTTATACAAAATAAGTTTCAACATTCAACACCTCTGAAGTAAGACCAGCTTTTTTTTTTACCGATATATCTTCATTTGGGTTTAGGAGAATGCCTGATAAAATTTTGAAACGCTAATAAAAAATACACCAAGCGGAGCTGGCTAGTTTTAAATATTTTTTTTTTAAAGGGGATTAAAACTCGTGATTTTCTTGTACCTTTCCTCCTTCCTTTTTCTTCATTTGGGCTTTAAAACTACTCATAGCTGTTATAAAACTGTTTTCCCTGTTTTAATTATTCGTTTATCACATTACTCATTCAGTTATAAATAATTTAAAACTAAGAGCGTATTAAACATTTAAGCAAGAAATCCTTACCTCGAGCGCCGCGGCCGTCGTTGCGTCGTGATCGTTTTCAACCATCTCAATCTGCCTGAATATTTCATTGCTAACGCCCGATACCTGCCAATGGATTAAACGCTTAATGGGAGAATTCACTTGCCTATAATATACCAGTTTATAGATATTTCTCTTGTATTGGCGGATTTACAAATAGGTATACGAAGTAGAAGTATAGTGGCAAATTTGTCGGAAATTGATTTGTTGTCTACCAGAAAATAATACTAAATACTTAATCTTAGCTCCAACTGTGAGGTACTGGAAGTAAATCGATCAAATGCGTCTACATACGTACCTATTACATTATACCTAACACAACATATTGGTGTATCTATTGTATTTTATTTTCTTTAGCAAAGCTGATCAATCGAAAGAAGCAAGAGCAATCAAAGTCTATTCACGTTTTAGAGATGCCTCTATGCCTCGCAAAAGTACACTTTTCTACTTAAGTTATTTTAATAAACAAATCAGATCAATCAAAATAGCAAACTTCTAAAGGCACCATTATACATACTTTTCTATCACATACCTTCCTAAAATCTGGCTGCAGCACGCAGGGCGGCGCATGGTTGTTGCGCGCCGGCTGCAGCGGACCGGCGGGAGCGCGGCCCGGCGACGCCGTGAGGTCCGGCGCCGCTCGCCCATTCTCCTGCATGATATTATATAGATAGAGATCTAAGTATAGGGGATCTAAGTAAAGTAGAGTATTGCATATAGTACAAGGTTCAATAGCTTTGGCTGGGTTGAGGTTAGGCGCAAGTCGATGCGAATGTTAAATAACGACTGTATTATGCGACAGTAGTGCTAAATTCGGCCGGGCCAAGTAAATATACTTATGAAGTAATAAACCTATTTTTCAACTTAAAGGTTAGTAGATTATCATCTGTATCAAGATCTGCCACAATGCTGTTCGGAGAACATGTAGAGTGAAAAATGATATAATCTTGTTTAGTAAAGCATAATATCGATCGATATAGCTGTTCATAGATATAACTGATATTTTGTATGTAAATGTTTATATTTTGTCTATCGTATTTTAAGAAAGAATAATCAATGAAAAACATGAACATTAAGGATAGAATTACCGATAATCAACCGCATTATTTATATTTTCAGTATTTCCAATCATGCGACAGCCTCAGTGCAATTCATAATTCAAATAGTAAAATAATTTAGTTATAGTTTCAGTCATAAAAGTCGAATATGCATGCTATTTAGCGAACCATTAAATGAATCAGACTTTAAACCCTTGAATAGTATATTGAGCGATAAACGTAGTCTTTAATTTAAAAATAAATATAATAACTACACATTTCTAACAACGTCGTTTATTTCTGTTGGCTTTATATTTGATATTTAGGTATGCCACATATCCACAAGTTTTCCTTTATATAATGCAAGGTAAGCATCTAATTGTTTCAAGATATCGACTAATGGTACATACTTCAGACGATTAAAATAAATAAAATTGAATTGTAATAAAGTAAATATTGAATTGCCTACATTTTCAAATCTTATTTTTCGATGCAGTCGAAGCATCGAAACGAGAAAGATATAATACGATACAGTTACACCAATGCACTGCTTATCATGTTACGTATCTCTTGTACCCGTATAATTCGTGCAAACATTGTACACGATAGAATCAATAGTCGAACTTTATCTAATCTCCTATGTCAGAGGAATGCAATATAGTGGAACACGACCGTCGGAAAAAGGGCTTGTAAACGATAGCCGGGAAGTAGGTCCGACTTTGTTTTAACTTCCGAGTCACAGTTTTATAATCCTGCACGAAATCAGAAACTTATATTATTAACAAAAATCTAAGTTTTGTTGAGCTCATAAAAGTGCATCAATGTTTTTATAAATCAGTTTTCCAAAGACTTTACTCGTTTATTATCCTTTGCGAATTTCCGCATGAATGCACGATTAGATGTGATAGGTTCTATTATTCCAGCAATTACCTATTCCCAGAACTAAATATTAAGAGGCATAAATTAGTAATTAAATATATAACTACTAATATTATAAAGTTGAAGAGTTTGTTTGTTTGAACGCGCTAATCTCAAGAAACTACTGGTCCGATTTTTAAAATTCTTTCGGTTTTTAGATAGCCCATTTATCGAGGAAGGCTATAGGCCTATATATATTAACAATATAATAACATTTTATCAATTAATCTATGTAGCATTAGCTGTAGCGTGTAGCGTAGACACACTTTAACGAATTAAAGAAATATAATATTGTAAGTTTTCCAAAAAAGCTCTGCACTCCTAAATATAACTCTACACGCACGAATTGCGAATAAAAATTCTATGCATAAATAACGAAGTATATTAACATGTAAATACCGAGATACATACAAAATACACAGAACTGGTAATTAACTTCCAAAACAAATAGACAAACAGAAGTTAAACGATGACAAATTCTAATATAACTTTGAAACTGTGTTATTTGTCAAGCTTGGGGCCATTTACGAGATAATATACAAGGGGTCGCCATCTTCCTTATTAGAGAAAACGCTATACCACAAAACCAATATTTAGACTGTGACTTGTATATTTTGGAATATATTATCTATTATGAAAAAGTATATATAATTTCAATAAAGTTATTCGAAACTTTTCAAATTCAATATTATTTTATAGATATACATTAAAATAAACAAAAATGTTATCATGACTCGCCTTCCGACACTATCTTTATGTTTCAAAAACATAATGAGATACATAACAAATTGATATCAATTTAAAGCTTCACTAAATAAACTTAAGCTTTTTATTTAAAATTCCAGTGTAACCTTATGTACAAATCTTCAAAAGATATTTGGCAATGAGATCTTTCTATTTGGCTAACCGTCAGCAAATCAATTCACTTTAAAACAATGAAAGAGAGACCTTAACACAATAACAAGCTATCAATGGCCCTGATAGGAAAGTAGGTCAAAGCATATTTTATTCCTGCTGTTTCTATGAGCCTTTAATACCACCATTTTAAAAGGCACTTTTTCGAATCGCACAGAAAATATGGGTAACCCATTTTCAAACAGTCTTGATTACTCATTCAACTGCAAACATATCGTGGATTTAAGTATAACCGGGAAATGAAAAGCTGTACTCAATATTACATACCACGCTTTTATAGTTTCATCGTCATCCCTATATTAAAAAATTAAAACCAGCTTTCCCTGCCATACAGTAAGCTCTTTGATCTAGCACGTAAAAATTAACATGTAAAAAAGGGACGAAGTATCAAAACGTGTAATAAATACCTAATCAATTTCCAGAAAATACGCTATCAAAGTATAAAAAAACAAGAGACATTTCTGTATCAGTAATTACTTAATAGATAATTCCGAGAATGCCACTATCGAGGGCTCTTGAATATTTTTTATCTTATAAACTACTTCCAATTACAGTTTTGTTACCATGAGAACGTTTAGAATTAGGCGGTCGATCGAGTGCGGAGTCTGGGTGGGGTGGGCGGCAGGCGAGGAGGGCCCTGACCCACTTAAAGCCGCCCTCGCGTACGCATGAGGTCACTGTACTGCAGTTGCAAGCTTCCGAACGCCGCAAAGGTGACTGTACGTTCCAATGAAACATTTTCACCACAATACTGAACTATCGAACATTTTTCCTAATACCATATTATACCTAACAGTAGTTTAACAATAAATGGGACTCATTTCCACGCACCATACAATGATGGGATTTTTCACATATACACGTACAATACATAATATTATATACCCTCGTTAAACGAATGCAAATTCAACACGTCCATAGAGACATGAGTATCAAAGCGAGTCATAAGACGTCCTTCTGTCCCCCTTTGAGTCCCATTCCTTGCCATGACCTACTTTTACAAAGAAGTTACAGTGTATATGCAATCAAAGACGTCTTGATACTTTGTACAAAGATGCTCTACATTTAGTGGTTTTGTTATAGAAAATATAAAATTGCGTATTAAGTTATTTCACGTGTTTTATGCCATAAAATAAAATAGCAATATTAATTATCAACACCATGAAATCAATATAGAATAAAGAATTCAACGTACAATTTCCCAAAATAATTTTATAAGTTTTCTCCCAAATTTTAACCAAAAATTCATAAAATTACAACACTTCGATGCATCATTAGCTAATTAATGTCTCCACTGCGCTAAATCCGACGTACTATTGTGGTACTATGAAGTTAATCCGGTACACGGTCCGAAAGCCTGCGGATTAGATGATGTCATTCATGTAGAATTCCAACTGTCTAATCATGCGATTAAGTACGAAAAATCTGTTATTTTCCATGTTTGTTTGCTTTCAAGGTTATCGTATATTTTTCAGAACAATCTAATCATATTATATAAACTAAAAAGTTCATTTATAATATGACATCGGTGTCAATAAGTTACTTATTTTATACAATCTGATTAAATACTGAATTTAGACAATGACTTTAGGTGTATAAAATTATGTAAAAATATTTGATGAATATTTATGACTTATAACTTCTACTTACTTTATATAGTCTCGATTAACTCTTCTTCCAAATATTAAGACAAATCATATTACATATATTATTTTTTGTTAATATATACATTAGCGTATTAAAGCTTTTATAATACTTGTATAAAAAGCTACTTTGTAACTCTGAAATTACTAAAATGACACAACAATTTCGCGCGCCTCAATTGCTCGCCAAGAAAGCAGAGGACCAAACGCAAACAATAAAAGTTAAAAATGTGTCAGCAGTCAGCCTGTCGACATACTTTTTGTTGCATTATGCGAAATAAACATTAATTTCGAAATGCAAGTCACGGAAATATTAGATATCATGTGGTATCATACTTTGCATTAAAATTTTTGATATGAGGAAATCACTCCCATGGTAGGTAGTACCTATAGAACGTAGATCTTATTTTTCAAAATTGATAATTAATATCATAAGAGCTTCCAAAATGTTTAGATAGGTTTACCTATATAATACTTAAGAAATAATGCCTGTCACACAGCCTCTTTTGTTTTAATCTATTTTTGCATATCATATGACTAGCATATATTTAATCGAAAATATTTCAATATATTTTCAGTAGGTACATTTAAAAATCTGACACACAGCACACTCTATATTCCATGGAATACCGAAATAATCCGACAAAGAATATGAATTATTATACAAACTGAAGAATATTGAAAAAACATTTTACAGAGGTTCTGGGTCAAGCTTTAACAGGGATTCGGTATGAATATCATATTATTATCCAACGGGATAATTCGTACAAATGCGAATAAAGGGTAGAAGGAATTTTTAATCCTCAGTGAGAAACGTTATAGGCGCAAAGGAATATAAAATCATTTTTATAATCTTTTGAGCAGTTTTACGCGTGAATATATTTATTTCGTAAAATACATTTGTAGATTTCTTTTTTATTTCTAATATTGATGGTGTAGAGTCAGGTATGGGTGTTACGGTAACAATTTTTTTGCAATTAAGATATGAGATATTTCACTTTTTAATAAATAAAACTTAAGCTGCAAATTACGACTTTTTTGAGTAGAACCTATATTATGTTAAAATTAAGACTCCTATCTCTATTTACTATTTTTTTTACCCTATATGGGAATCATTTATAAAATCATTTTGTAAGCATATCGCAAAAGGAATTTTTAACGCAACAACCCTTCTGTATTTTGTTTGCCTAATTTTAAGATAAATTTTATAATGTGTTTGGCTGTTTTTTTTTTGGCAATAAATTTCTTTTCTTTCTTTCTTCTTTCTTTCTTTCTCTCTTTTTGGAACAGTTGCAGATACCTAAGTGGTATAAATAAAGAAATGTCTATGAACGTTTAAGTACTGATATCGTGAGGTATATTATAAGTTATAACGTAAACGTGAGAGTTTTTTTCTGTAGGTACTAAATAGAAATTTATAAAAATTTAATACTTCAAAATCTATACCTATTTAATTTAAATAGCATATATCTGAAGTAATAATAATAAGTACCCACAAAGCTATTTCTCTAAAATCTTAACTGTAAAATATGGCCAAAGTATGCAAATTCCGTGCCGGAACCCAATTTTAGTGTACAATTTAACTCCAAAACTATGAACTTCTCCGCCAGAAATCTAGACCAGTATTTATAGAATCTTAGACAATATATAAAACGAGTCTCCGGCGGCACAAACGCCGGCGGGTCGATGGGCGGCGTACGCCCAATCGATACCGTCGTACTACTACCTCAATGAGATGCGCGCGCCGCCGTTCCTTACGTAACGCGCAGAAACCGTCACCTGTTGCTTCATACTACCACCCAGCTAAACCCGACCGAAACGAAAAGCCTCGCCCACTCTTTGCCGCGCTTATTTAAACGCCGTCCTGAATTCAGGCGGGTAGTCGGTGTCATTGCACCGGCGCAACCTTCGCTGCACTCAAGGGTGCATAGTAGCGGCTAGCTGGCTTGATAATGATCTTAGTTAGCTATTGAAGAATTGTAATGAGTATGTAACGATCGCGATGTCTATGAACTATTAATTAAACATACAATATCGCACGCTAGTTTACGTTTCACGAGCAGATTACGTTACGTTTAATGGTTTTCATGAATAAAATTGCTATTACGCATTTTCATTAGCTAACCCTTTACGTGTAATGAAACTACGTTATGTTACACTACGTTGAACTACGACAAATTTATCACGTTACGTTCATTCACTTTTTATGACTTCACACACCCAATACAACCTGATTAAGGCTACACCTACAAAAATAACTTATAAATTATAACATGTAGTATTTCGCGTAGGCTTTTTAACGTAAATGTAATTAAATTTAATAGAGTATATTATGACATTAAAAGGTCAGAGTATCGTCTATTTTCCCACGCTTTATTTAAATGTCAACGAATTACCCTATTAAAGCTTTTACGTTAAAGGGGACTCCATTCTTTTGAAAATATAATGAGCACAAATCCATACTAATATTATAAATGCGAAAGTAACTCTGTCTGTCTGTCTGTTACTCAATCACGCCTTAACTACTGAACCAATTTGCATGAAATTTGGTATTGAGATATTTTGATATCCGAGAAAGGACATAGGCTACTTTTTATCCCGGGAAATAGGATAGGTTTTATCCCGGAAATCCCACGGGAACGGGAACTATGCGGGTTTTTCTTTGACTGCGCGGGCGAAGCTGCGGGTGGAAAGCTAGTTTAAATATAAAACAAAAACATAAAGAAATTTGATCACGCTTAATGATATAAAATATTTCATTTCATATTTTTTTAAAAAAGACGAAAAAAACACAATTCTCGTTTGAAAAACAGGCCGGTTATTATCATCACCACAGATTTTTGTGTTTAGAGAAATATGTACCTAATCATAAGCTCAGATACCATAACATAAGAAGAATATTTTACATTAATTAAAAACGATATATCTAACTATGTGTAGAGTGGAGGACCACTTAAGGACTTAAAACCTTTCATCAACAAACTCTTAATTCACAACTTTTACTTCGCGAAATCTTCCCTTTGACGGCTTACAGTCAAAGACTGAGCTTTATATGATCTTAATATGTCAGAGAGAGGGGAGTGAAGCCTCGTCAAGGCTACCTTGTCTAGACGTGGCGTTTGAACCAAGCCATTATGCCCCTACGTCTTCGTATTGATGTCAACTGACATCTCTAGGGGGCGATTAAACTGAACACTACGAGCAACTGACGTATTAACGCTTTCATATTTCACCTTTGAATTCTTAACGGAATAGAAGTGCAGAGCTTTAGACGTAAACATATCTATCCCTATTATACAGTTAGGTATTTATACTATATTTAATGTAATAAAGCTGAAGCTCTTGTTTGCCAGTTTGGTTAGTTGGTGAAACGCGCTAATCTCAGGAACTACGGGTCTGATTTGAAAAATTATTTCAGTGTTAGATAGCCCATTTATCCACGTAAGCAGACTATATATCATCACGCTTAGACCAATATTATCTACCCAATATAAACAAGTTAACAAAACCTATTTTAAAACAGATAAAAATTAAAAACTATAACAGAAAAAAAACATGGCATAAATAATATTAGTCGTGTCAATAGGGTGGGTTTTCGCATGGCTGTTCAATTTAGCTACTGCAATTTGTGTGCAAATTATTGCCACTATTGTACATAAAATAGCGAATTCATGTGAAATTAGTTCGTTTATTTTCATTAATATTTAAAATGAAAATCGTTCCAACAATCGCAAAAATTACGTCGATTCAGCTTTAACAACATTAGTAATTATGTATAAATTTCCAGGAGCATATTTCCAACATTTTAAATCTCACATAAAAACTATCATATTTATAGTGTAGTGTTGCAGTTCCAAGAATATTTCATGCACCAACTATCGCGATCGTAGAGAAGATCTCATTTTCAAGTCAAGTTATAATTTATGATAAAAAGTATAAAAGCTGACTCAACGGGTTAAGCTGATTGAAATTACTTAATATTTATCGCATGTTATAAATGTTCATTTCCATCGTAAATCCAAAGACTAGAACTAAAACTGTTTTCATAATAAAGATTCAACTTACAAGGTTCAGCCGTCTAGACAGGCGCCGTCGTTATGGCACCCGAGAAAAATGACGTCACACCTCTATTAATACCCTCAGGATGCCATGGCATTCAATGGACCTCATGACCTAGTTTACATTACTTGTATACCGACGATAGTTATTGGGTCATAGAGATGTTTTTCAATCAACCATGATGGGGTGAGAACAAGACTAATATTGCGAATTTTTGCTCTGCCAGCTTTCAGTTATTACATCTGGCAACATTGTCAGATAAGGAATAGTTATTTTATTCATAAGAACATAAGCTATGGAACGATAAAATTATCGGCGTATTCATGTACTGTATGGAAATCGTGTATCCTATTAATATCAATATTTAAGACATAGATACAGACAGAAAATTTATAAGAAATCCACAACCAAGAATGTTAAATGCTGAACTGTCGCTGCTATTTACCAGACATAAAAGCCTTTCGTTCGATGAAAATAAAATGCAATACTGACGCATCCAGTTGAATAACCTGTAATCCGATCTAGAAACATTGAAGTATCGGTGTTACAACACTAGGAAATCGTTTAACCCTTCGACTTTATACTAGACTGTATCGCATAACACTATTAGGTATTTATTGATCATGGCAGACAATATAATACCAATGTTTTTCCTTTAATTTCCACATGTAGGATGGAGGATAGGGAACCAAACAATAACAATTTCTTATCATCCCTTTACATAAATCACAAAGTAAAATAGGTATACCATTTTAAAAATTACTCAAAGGTTCGGTTGAAAATTCAACGCACACACATCTTACATATTTGACAATAAAGGAATGCAAGCGAACCTTATAAAAGGCAACAGGAATCCGGGACAGATCAAAAAGGAATTTTTAAATAGCGAGTAGAGAACTTACACTACCGACAATGTTTGACATAAGCTTCTTTTCCATAGGATTATTAGACAAGCAAAGGGAATATCTACTATTCAGCAAGTTTTCACGAAAAACGAATTTTGATTCTGTATTTACAAAGGGTCAACTTACGTCTGCCATCGAGTGAAACAAGAAAGAATCCAAATATCTATCATGAAAGAAAAAAACCCCGTGAAGTATAGCGTATAGCGCTACACATCACCCTTTTCTTCCTATTACCCTAGTATTTCAGGGAATACCAGGTCCCTTTCTAAAGGTTTATTAGTTATGACTCAGCTAACTCCTCTTTGTTTCCTACTAATGATTCATTCCTGTGTTCATTCCATTGTTTGATTCTAATGGAACTGATAAATACCTATTAAAAATTTACCTTATTGTTTTGTAACAATAAAGATTGTTTTCACAATTTGAAATGGGTTTTGATTGAAAATTCCGTGAAAATTACCTACTGGTAAATTCAAATTTAGAATGATAAAATGAAGAGTTCGAATTATTATTTGTTGCCAGTTACTCCTGTGTAGATAACTTTGTAGATAATCTCTAAAATGAATTCGGTGTATATTGGAAATATGAAAACATTAAAATCTAATACTTACATTTTATTCAAATTACATTTGTTATTAGCAAGTATGTACAGTAATCATCAAATGCTAAAAGCTTTTTGGCCAAAATATCCACAGGTATAAAGTAATATTATAAATATGCCTGCTATAGGTCTACCAGAATCTGATGGCATATTTATATTTAAGAAATAAAAGATTTTCATGTGGCAACTTATTTGACAACTATCAAATTGGTTGTCAAATAATTTGTCTTTTTTGCAGTTGATAAATAATTTTTAGGATTTTGTCTAAAAAATCTTCGAAAATGTCGAAAAAGCCGCTGCGATCACAAGCAAGAGGTGTTGTTTAAAATGTGTATAGAAAAATATTCGATGAAGAAGGGTCAAACACATCACAATTTTCAATTTTGAAGATTTTATTGGTAAATTGGACTTACCCGTTTTGATACTTTAAATTAAAAATATTATAAGTAGGTAACTATAATATTGTTTGTTGATTACAATATAATTTTATGAAAACTTATTACAGGAGTTTCAAATACGGCTATTCGTCAAGTCCAAGCTGCCCAAGTCAATTGTATAATGTGTGTATCTGTTAATACTTACGAAAATAAATATAGTTTTATTTTATTTTTATTTTATTTTATAAAAAAATATAAGCAATCTAGTTTGATCTGCATCCATATTTTCACATGGCATAATGATAATGAATATACAAATATAGGTATGTGTAAATAATAATATGTATTACCTATATAAATTAATATGTATATTATACATGTAAGTATGTACCTACATAATATTAAGTGGATATCTCAATATTAAGTACAGTATTGTTCACTTATGTAATGTGACTAATGATATTGAGGACAAAATAAAAAATAAGCAGTATCAAGATCGGTCAGTCCATTTTCCCTAGGGATGCACACTCAAAATTTTGATTTCCCTAATTGCCATCAGATTCTGGTTTACCTATACCTATTTTTCAAATTTGGTTTGGATTAAATGACAACGGTCCATTAATTATATTTCGTAGCAAAAAAGTAATGCATAAGTTTTCCTAAATGAATTTTACAGAGACATCGTTTAAACGTAAATAATGAATGCAGATATAATGCTATTTTAAATCAGATTAATCGACAAATTGCATGTTGTTTGATATGAATGAGTTTTGGTAGAAATGGGGCTATTATTCTTGTTAACACAACGACAGAAAGCAAACGTTTATAAAAACCACCTATTTATCTTTGACCTAGTTTTATGCGCTTTAGAAATAAAATGGGGATGTAATATCTATTATGGTCTTAACTTACGCGAATAAAATGCAAATCTAACGTTTACGAATTAACATGTAATAAGTTTAGTTTAGAAAGATTGGGGCGTCGAAATTCGTAGTTATTTAGTGCTAAAATCACACTTCGGTATTAATAAAGTTCTCTCACCATTTTCTAAAATCGACTCAAAGTGACTAAAAGCACTTAGCCGACACGTCACGTCTCTCCCATTAATAAGCTTATACATTAACATTAAAAGTTCCTTGCGTTACTTTAAGTGGCAACTTTGAAGGGTTACCTACTTCTGATTATTTGATATCGGCCCAGATGTTTCGTGAACTATAATTTACACTTATTTTCTTAGTTGTTTTACATAAATTCCAAGAATTTTGAGGGTAGGCGCAAACAATTATACATAGAGCCTCCTACTATCCGTTTAAACTTTAAAAAGACAAACTAACAAAATCAAAAGCTCCTTTACACGATATTTGATAACTACGAATACTAATGAAAATATTATAAAAAGGAGCCTGTCTAACTACTACCTATTAGCCCTTTACTTAAATATTCTACTGTCATGTTTCGTAATGAAATATTGGTTTGTTTAAGAATATAAGAGCACGCAATATTCTATACATGGTAAGAGGAACAGAGAAAGAAACAGGGGCGACCTATGGTTGAAACGCCCATGTGTTGTATAAATATAATCAACTTCCACTAACAACATAAGGTTCTAGTTTCAATCTACAATCTATTTGCTTAAAAAATCTTAGATACAGTGGAAATTGTAATCCAGCACTCGTAATAGCTTCCTGTCAAGTTTGTCATCCTGTTGGAAAATTGTCGTTAAACGTCTACGAGGTAAAGAGTACTTTACTGCAATGTAAATAAAGATGATACTCCAGTGAACCGTATCAAAGCTCATTAGAGCCGCCTACGCCCGTCGGTTGCAGACGGACACGCCCTTTCCGAAGATCGCTGGAAACGATCTGATGAAAATCACTCGTTCACATCTAAATACGTAATTCATTAATCGATTTCGAATTACCAAATGGACCTTTATTTCAATCTACTTTAATGTCCAAATTGAAGTGTTGTTAGATTTTTTATGGTGATTGATTTAGTTGGATGTTATTGATTATTACAAATTGTTTTTTGATGAATATTGTTGTATTAAATATAACAAGTAAATGAATAGGTACAAACACAGACATGACATAAAAACCGTTTGTATTTCTCAACCTCACCTTTCAAAAGTCGATAATACTGTCACTATTTTTGGTGTTTTATCATACCTTTAACTTTCAAAAGACATGAACAGAGGAATATAAAGTGGTGACGGCGTTCGTTGGAAAAGCTCAAGTTCTCTTAACAGTTTTAGATCGGTTAACTTGACCCACTATTGAAAATATCGGCCTATACAATTGTATGGTAAAGCAACCTTGAGAGGCGCTATTGAGTACGTTATGTAATCATCCCTTACAAATGACCTTACACTCAAATAGTCATATTGATTAGATACACTGATTTCTAAATAATTCGTTTTGTACTAATGATTTAGGAAATCGTATAAAAAATGACTATAGAAAGTTTTAATATGGCTGAAAGCTTAGATTTTATATTTTGTTGAGCTTAAAAATAAATATCTTTAGAATATAACAAAATACATTATCGAAACGGTAATCTAGGTATTTTGTTGTAAAATCAATGAAAAGATAATACATAACTAAACCTTTAAAATTAGGTACAGCTAATAATTCAGAGTATAGATGCTATCAAGATCGATTAAAACACCGATTTCAAGACAATGAAATTATAGAATACCTCTTTTCATAACCAGCACATATCAACCAGGTAAAATGACATTGGGCAAAAAAATCAGGCACCTTACATCAAAGATTACTCGGTAACTGGCTACCCAGTACCCTGATACCATAATTGCATTAATAAGTCAGAGCTCCCGTGAAGCGAGCTATCAAATTAATCCTTAATTGCAAGATAAGCGCCCTCCGTCCGCGTTTTAAGCGTTATTCGCTCTAATAGCTGACCTTATAATTATTTTATAATGTAACAGAATACTTGGAATGCAAATTGGTCCTTAAATCGTATTCTTTGTAAACCTTTTAGGTAAGCAGAGTCAACGTTTACAGCGATAGTTGAAGTGCTCTTGTTTAGTACAATATTAGCATAATTGTTTTAAACTTATTAAACCGATTATAATATTATGTTTATAGAGTTATACATTTCATTCAAAATTAACACGTTGTTTTCAAGACTCATTTGTTATTCGTAAACGAGTCATTATCTAAAAAAAATACAATTATAATTTTATTGTATTATTTTCTTCATTTAAAGTTTGTTTGTTAAAAAAGACTTTGCTTAATTATGAAGATTAAAACGGTTCGAACTTCAGAGGAAAGCTCACGTAATTATTACTTACTAAGCTTGTACATTATACGGATACGAATTTTTTCTTCTGAATTTATTATGAACAAGACCTCAACGCTACCTTGGTTAGCAACAAAAATGGTTATTTATTATTTAGTATATGAAAATGTACCTTATAAATAACAATGTGTTTTATTGGGGACTATTGTCAATACGTTACATAAAGAAGAGAGAAAAAAAGAATACTTTTACATTATTTAATCAATACTTTGTAAAAAAAAAGTTTATGTGAAGGGTTAATTACTAATCTGATACGACAGTAATTTTCTGGGTAGTAAGTATTAAGATAGGTTATGAAAAAAAAATACATAGTAGATATTCATTAAATTATAAACCATCAGTGCAATGCAATGCTAAAATTAAACAGTAACTCCAATGAAATAATAGTGCTTTAAGTGCATTTATACAACTCCATACAAATTGCTCTATGAAAGTATATCGAAAAAACGACTTAATTGCGTGCAACATAAATCGAACTGCTATTAACACAAAATTCAAAACTTTACCAGCGGAGCAAGCGCCTAATAACGCTAAGTGGCACTCCATACATTGCTATAGGCACAGCCACCGACAAATACCCTACGCATAAAGAATCGCGAAACAAAACGTTTCGTCTTAGCACAATGGTCCCTCACGCTTCACCACCCTCTGCTTTACCTCCGCGTTCCCCTCATCCTGCCTCCCTGCGAGCAATGCCTAATGAGAACAGTTGGAACCTAAAATTTGGTGCCAACTCGAACTCTGGAGGACTCTACAGTCGAGAGCCGGAACGCGCTAAAAGTGGAGCAAGAATTAAATAAATCAAAGGAACACAGACTGAGAGAGACATAATTGCCTTTAAGGAAATGTTTTTTTTTTTTTTTTTTATTTTATTTATTTATTTAAAAAAACATCACTTGTTATGCGCATTTCGTAAGAGCTCGAGTTAAAAATAATATTGGCATATCTCGAAGCCTCAAAGCTCCTATAAGGAGAGCGTTTCTTTGAGAAATCACGTGCACGAGAGTTTAAAGAATTATATATCCGAGACTGCTTTTTGAAACCACGTTGTATTGTACTGCGGAAAATAATTTTAAGTGAAAATAAAACTGTTATTTCTCCTTTCAATATGTTCCATTTATATAATATATTCTTTGTTATCGTTTAAAAGCCCCTATTGTTTTAGCAAACAAAGCTCAAGCCGCCCTTTACATCTTACTTTGAAACAATTGTTTAACATCAATTAGAGAAGAAAATTTTTAGCACGAAAATCTATTGCTCATAAATTTTGAGATTTTATCTTAAATATTATTTCTTAGAAATATTCTTAATTTATTGATAAACTAACTACCAATACCTATTGAAATAAATATACAAAGATACAAAATATCAGACTACAAAATTTATTATTATGTTAATTTAA
>CAJQZM010023670.1:0-11204 GCA_907164665.1 Colias nastes | reverse complement strand
TTACGTTACTAACTCACGCACTCTAGAACTTTTTATTCAATGGACTACAAATAAATTACATCAAAAAAATTTTGCAAAATGAAAATCCATGTTTTCTTCTCTAGCTTCGCGCAGCCGGCATATAGGTACCGCTTCGCTAATGTGAGCATTTTGTCTATGAAAACATAATCTTAAACGATAGGTCACGTGCTGGTAGCAAAGCTGGGCGGGTTGCTTGTTATGGGTGTACACATAGAGTTTTAAGAATTCATCTATTTGAAAAAAAACTGCGTCTGGAATTTTATAAGTATTTTTTACGTACTCAGCGTATGCAAAACTATAACCTCCTTTGAGCTTAGTATACCAACAGTGGGACACCCTGTATAATTCAAAATTATTTGAAATAATATTCACGACGAAGATCATAATCTAGATTGATATTAAACTTCCATGATAGAAATGCAACTTAATTTCAGGAAACTCAGTGGTGGAAGATATTCGGCGAGCTGGAGTGCTTGGCGCTGATCATTGGCTGCCTCTGTCACGATCTCGACCACCGGGGGACGAATAACTCCTTCCAAATTAAGTAAGTTATGTTTGTAATACATAGTACGTTAAGACACTTTTCGCGAAAAAAATATGGTTATTAGACCACAAAAAGATATAAAAATATAGGAGAAAACGACTGTATGTTTACTGAATGCACTGCTCATAGTAAATGTAATTAATAGTATACGAACATGATCATTTAATTTATAAAGTTTTGTTCATTTTTTTTAACCATCTATTTTCAATACACACGTTCACCGTATTCGTAAAAATTGTTGAATCATAATATGGACATCATACATTATTTGTACATTAGAATACTACTTTCTTATACAAAAATTGCAAAAAAAATTGCTTACACTTAATCTTGTGAGTATTTTCTTCACAATTCTCACATAAACTTTTTCTTATACCTTACCACATTAAATTTTTTTCATACAATTCCTTAATAAAATTGACGTAGAGACTAGTGCCTGTTTTTACAGGCAAGTTCTTATGCCTTAGCCTAAAACGGGTGTCACTTTTATGTTAATTAGTCTATTAGCTATACGCCTATGTAAAAAAGGATAAGATAATATAAACATTGTTTTATTAATATCCTTTATTATTAATTTCCAGAGCATCATCCCCGCTCGCACAACTATACTCCACGTCCACAATGGAGCACCACCACTTCGACCAGTGCCTCATGATTCTCAACTCGCCCGGCAACCAGATACTCGCCAATTTGTCTTCGGAAGACTATGAGAAAGTGGTCAAAGTGCTGGAGGACGCTATACTGTCTACGGACTTGGCTGTGTATTTTAGGTGAGATTTTATAGTATTTTTTTTATTATTTTTTTTTTTATTTATAACACTACTATGCTAGTTAATAATACAAATTACTTAAAACTAAAACTTATAGCTAAACTAGCACAGAGGGCGGCCTTATCACTAAAGAGTGATCTCTTCCAGGCAATAGTAGTTATGGGGAGCATTATTTTCTTGTCAAATACCTAATAAATGTGAATGGTTCCATTTAATTTTTATCGTTGAATCATCGAAATTATACTTGCTTATAAATAGGCTTTATTCAAACAGTTATATTTTTACTAAACTAATGATTTCAATTAACCATTATGTGTTTATGAAACAATGCTAAAATAAATATTTTAGCATTGTTTCATAGGCACATGCACATAAAGATGGCTCTAAGAGGCAATTTGCTATCGTTGCGCGCTAATATATTGTTATAATTTTATTAGAAAAGTTTGTTAAATATCCAATAAACTAAAAAAATGCAGCTGTGGCCTGTGTATTAGCGCGCTGAGTCTTTCTAATTGCGAAATTTTTTTTAAAGATAAAGACAGTGATTTATTTTTTAAGCTATTGCATAGCTTCTATCGCGGGCCCTGAGCGCGGGGACCGAATCGAGAAATTCCGTAACGAAAAAACCTCACGCTCCCCACTCCGACGGGCTCGGAGGTGTGGCTTGAAGGCATGCTATGCAATAGCTTTACCGCGGCAGTCCCCGAGTGCCACACGTCTTTCTTTTTTAATGTAAGGTGTAATTTATATCTACTTACACATCTTATAACAATATAATCATTATCACTCCCAGCAAACGCAAAGGCTTCATAGAGCTAGTGAGCAAAGACAGAACGGTGACGCCCATGTGGGGGGAGTGTGAAGAGCGACGCGGGTTACTGCGCGCCATGTTGATGACGGCGTGTGACTTGGCGGCCATTACCAAGCCTTGGCCCGTGGAACGACGGGTGGCAGCACTAGTGGCGGGAGAGTTCTTTAGACAGGGCGATTTGGAGAGACAGAACCTGAATTTGACCCCTATTGTAAGTGTAGTAGAGACTGTTTTGGTTTAAGTAGTAATGGTCAAGCCCTGGAACGTGGAGTGACGGGTCGCAGCACTAGTGGCGGGGGAGTTCTTCAGACAGGGCGATTTGGAGAGACAGAACTTGAATTTGACCCCTATTGTGAGTGTATTAGAGACTATTTTTCTTTAAGTAGTGATGGCCGTGGTCCGTTGAACGACGGGTGGCGGATAGATGTCTAGATGGATGATGATAGTTGTGAAGCTTTTTGCCCTTATAAACAAAGTCTAGTTTAATAAATATTTTTTTATTTATGTATACCTGATTGATCAACTCCCCTGTCTTGGGGACTGTACATCGTTTTTACCTTATAGTAGTTTTACAGCAGGCTTTAAAAGCATTCGTTTGTTGAACAGTTTTAATTTGTAATATTAGTGCTGCTAAACTGTCGGAAACATTTGTCGAAGTAATATTAATGTGTTTGATACATATGTATAAAATATTTTCTATTTATTTTCAGGACATAATGAACAGAGATAAAGAAGATCAACTGCCTGCTATGCAAGTCAAATTCATCGATACCATTTGTCTTCCGATATACGAGGTAAGAATTTTTTTCAGCATAAAATCTATGAAATAATACTACATTATGATAAATCAGCAAAATAGATTGGCTTCCGAGAAAATATTAATTTTTCCATACACATTTCCTTTACTACGACAAAATAATGTAAGATGACAATTCAGTTATCAATTTTTTTTTTATTTAAATGGCGTGATAATATTATATATTTATATTATTATCCTTTTCCAGGCATTTGCTGTACTATCATCCTCTCTACAACCAATGTTGGATCGAGTGAAAAGCAATCGAGCGCATTGGATCGAGTTGGCGAACAGCGACAAGCCCAACGGAGAGAAATTCGATTACGGCCTCGATAAGGATAACGAGAAGAACGACAAATCGAGTACAAGCTCACACGTCGATGACACAGAAAATACTTATGAAGGCGATAGTAGCGGAGCAGTTAGTCTCTCGTCCGAAACTAACTCGAAGTACGATAATCTAGAGAATCCAGTGGTAGGGCTCGTATGTAACAACGCTCTCACTATGCCAAGGGATCCCACTAAGCTCTCGCATTTGAACGAAATGAACTAAATCTACGTCCAAAACCTTTACTACCAATGTAGACGGAGTTTCGTTTCCGTCTCGCTCTTTGTTATAGCATTTTTGAGGTGTGCGAGTGGGATGGCGATATGTTTAGGGATAATACGACTAAATTGTGTAGTATGTGACTTCCCTGTACAGAATGACTTCGAATATATTTTTTAGTATAAACTCATTGGTCAGTCGAAGGTTTTAGTTTAGTGTGTGAAGTCGAATTCGCGTGATATGTGTAGGTAGATGATAGTTATAGTCGAATTTGAAATTCATACGCAAGGCGTGTTTCATTACCGTCACCTTTTGTACTACATTGTGTAGCTTTATTGTATGAGATCATTAGCGGTTATATGTCGCTGTAACATCAAAAGCTAAATAACTAAAACCATAGTACTTTTTATTTCATGACAGTACTTAGTAGACTCCAAACTTCATATATTTTTTGTGTTGCTATATTTTTATAAAGATCACATAAATATATCTGAAGATTGTGATGTTAATTTTGGAAAGATCTAAAAGGATTTGGAAAGTTTCTTAAATGTCATCTATAAAAAATACTATGGTTTTAGTCGTACAGTTTAGCTCAAAAGGACATATAAATTCGTTCTGAATCACTTACCTCATTCATTCTATTCCTACTACGTGTATAATAACATGAATTATGTTCGTGTGTGTCGCTAGTTTTTGGTATCATTTAAGATACTATTACATATTTACTTTTAGAATTAGTTTTACGTTTCAACATGTTTGGCAAATCACATATTGAAATCACCAGGGCCTAACTGTCGTGACTTAGCAAATATATGACCAAGATACCAAAAATTTTATAGTTAGGTATTTCAAAGTATTCATAACATTTTATATTTTTGTGATTATTAACGCCTTTTGATGAATACGATTTTATCACGATAGTTACGTATTTACATTATCATATCATATTTTGAGTGGGAGCAATGTGATTTACAAAAAAAAAATATACCGGCCAAATTGAAAACGTCCTACTTTTTTTGAAGTCGGTAAAAAAATGGGAATTTCTTACTAACTATCGTGGTAATCTATTATTTTTTTTATTCACTTCCGAAATACAATGTTGAGTATTGTGATGATAGTTTCGTTTTAAATAGTCTATAGTCCTTTTCACCTAGGATGATTTCTGTGACACTTCATTGTGTTCCGAATTACGTATTTTATGTTTAAAAAGCAAAAATAATTTTAATTCATAATATTTTTATTTTAAGGCGGCATTATTACCAAAAATATAAAAATGAAACATCTTAATCTACTAAAACAAAAACAGTATTGTTTAGTTTAATATAACGAAAAATTAAATAAAATAACCCAAAAAAATAATACCTACGCAATTCGTGTACATGAAATCGAACGTTGAAAAATTATAGAGTTGGAAAATCATATAATCGACGCCCATCTTGTGATCGTTTGTCAATCGCGACAATCGTCTGTACGAGTCCGTCAGCTTTGTATACAAGTTGCATTTTTATATTGATACTTTACGTGGTATTCTGTTATTACATATTACTAATTGTTATTGTTCACTTTTTGTCGCTGTTGTTTGCTAAGATTCCTTAGTTAATTGTTGGCGAAATGCCGAAATAACTAATTTTGGTCCTTTATTCAAATCGATTTCATTTCCATATAAAATATTATCGATTATCGGAAACAATTGATACGATTTCAGTAAAGGCAATCTCTACACGTGTCAACAATCGATATGTCACAGGAATCATCTTAGGTGAAAAGGACTATAGTTTTAGTTAAGTTTGACTGTAAATGTCCATGGCAAGAGCGAATGTTTTCGTGTCGTTTGTATTATTGCGTGTGGACAATAAAATAATGATTTTAGCGCATCATTTTGTAAATACCGATATTTAAGCGATTTATAATTAACGTATTGAGTACTTACTTGTGAAATTTCGTTTCCTACGTGTCGCGTTTCTGCTTTTATATAATGCCTCGCTTTTATTCGTACAAGACAGTTATGGTACCCGTATATCCATTCCAATATATTTTCATGCCAAATTATATATTTTGTGTCGTCTCCTAACCAAAAAGTCAATTATGTATAAAGCTGACGATGATTTTTCTTTGACTACGTACAATTCGCTTGTAAACGATAATATTATAGATTTAGTGAAGGAGTAACATTCTTATATTATTAAGGGAATAACCTCAAATCAATTAAAATACCACCGTTTTTGTCTTACAATATGGATAAATATGAACATATTTCATAAATCATTTTTGTAATCTCGCTCGATAAAATAGTTTGACAATAATTTGGGTGCCTCATTTTTAATGTTTTTTTTTAGTTTAATTTGAAAATAATTTAAAATGATATGAATTAATTGTTTTGCGATCATTATTTTTGTAATTTTTTAATTATTCTCAACATATTTTACAGTTAAACTGAAGTAATAAGAAGAAACTATAAGTATGAATTTTGTAATTATCGTAACAACATTGATAGTGAGGCACCTAAACTTTTGTATTTTGAATACGACCAAAAGAAAATTATTCTAGTACTTATAAAATTATTATCGATACTCGCAAAACATATAGATTTTTAGTGCTTAAAATTTCAACTAATACAATTTGACCTTTCGACATAGTCCGTCGTTAAATATTATGACCAATTTTCATTGTTTCAAAGCAAAGATTATATATAAAACATATTTTCTAATTGGATTAACTCTCTATAATCGTTAGATATTTACATTTTAAAAAATCTCAAATTATTGTGGTAATAAAATAATATGTACAACGTTAATATTAAGATTGCTGTAAGTATTATTAGCAAGTAATTAGAGAAATAATAATTGTAATTCATATGACGAGTTGTATGGCGTGTGATTAATTATGGAGGTTGTTTTGTTCAAACAAAATGTTATTTATTTATGAATAAACAAATTTTGAAATAATCATATTATTGTATTTTCCTTTTTACCCCTTACTTTCCTTTACTATCGCATGTTATTTGAGGTTGTTGTAGAAAAGGGTATGTATATACACATTGAGAATAAAAAAGAAATACAATCATACACAAGGACTTGGCCCTCATCCCTTTTGCAGAACCGAAATAAAATAAAACACGACAAATGTGCGTTGAAATTTCATCTAAATAGAGAATTGTGTTATGAATATTTTTACAGAAATCTGTACAACCTTATAATATTAAAGGGATATAATTATCGGTCAGCCCTCTAAATATAATTTAATTAAAGCTTACTTAGGAGCCTGTGGAATAATAAGGACCTAAGATAATAACCTACATAGATTAGTTCCAAACAGTGGATACACTCTACATAGTAAGCGTTTGCGAAAAATAGGGCTAGATCTGTGGGCTAGATACTTGCTTTTTAGTTAATTTAGGAAATCACTAGTTTTTGACATGATATACCATTAATATATATAAATTGTGTAGAATATTTATCAAAATATCCGCTTCAATCAAGCTTCTATCAAGCAGGATTATTCAAATTTACAATTAAAGTTTAATCTTTAATCCAAATAGAACAGAATTATTTATTCCAGACGAGCAGATATTATGTAATCTTTGTTTATTTGTAGGTATATAATATTTGTTAATAACCAGTATCAATATTTTACGTCAATATAAATTAGTGTCACTCAAGATTACAATCAGTTTTAGTGACTTTTTGAATCCTATATTTTTATTTGTTGATTTAAAATATAATCAAAGATGCCATTAATCGATATAACAAACCCGGCAATAATAATATTCCTCATAGAAAACTATGAAAAAGAGAACCGTCTTCGCTTGAATTGGATTCACAAGCATCGTGAGCAGATCCAACAAGCCGCTACTCTTACTAGAGAACCAACTAATTACTTCGAAACTGATGTCATTGCCCATAACATGATTGGAGGTATGGACACAATAACTAGAGACCACGTCGTAGCGGGCTACAACAGAAGGAAAGTACCCATCCGCGATGGAACGTTCATACCGGGAGTAAAGAACCTACGCCATGGACATTCGATCGTAGATGTTGGTCTTGGAAACGCAAAAGACGACCCGCGTCTAGCGAGACCCGATTCTGATCTCTCCAGCGATCCCATCATGCGTCCAGTAGATCCTGAAATGAAAGAGGTTTTATATAAATCGAAGCCAGACTTTGGTAAGAAACAGTATCTCGAAAAGAGATCTAAAATATGGCCTGAAAAGCGGTACTATTTCGCGGAAACAAGTGGCTTTGTGTACGGCTGGCGGATGAAGGACAGTGAATTACACCAAAAACCTCAATTTGGGAGGTGCTGGCATTTGACGAGAGCTTTACGAAGCCGCGTTGGGCCGCAGCCAGACCCGACCCATTACAAGTCATCCGATGAGCCAGGTCGAAGCAGTTGCGCAGGCATATAAAACCAACAGCATGGACTGTGTTGATCGATTTCATCTTTCATACGAAGAATTTAACATTTTAATAAATAAACGTATATTTACTACAACTCTACATTGTTGCCCGCACTGTTTTATTATTTATATCACAATTTATAAAATACGCGTTGTTTTATCAATAACAGTGCGCATGTTACTATCTTACGTTCCTATTCATTTAGTCGTAAGATACAAAAGGGGACGGAAAATACCAACGTTACGCATGCGCAAATTGTATACAGACAGGGGATTTCTACCCCATAGCAAGGCCTTTACAGTAGTTGAATTCGTCAAAACGGGTGCCTATATTAGGCATTTCCCGAAATAATATTATTATGCTGTGATGTAGGAAATAATAGGTTAATTTACTTTACACATAGCTCTCAATTATTATACTAAGCTTCGAGCCGTACTTTTTGAATCACAGCTTTAATATTAAATAGTGAACGTGTATATAAAAACTGTTGGAGGTTTTAAAAACCAAAATAGTTTTAGTGAGTGTATGATATTATGTCATAAATACTATTAGCGCTAAGAAATTGCTTGGTGAGTACTCTAAACTACTTTAAATCATAGCATGTTGTAATTAAGTTATAATAAACGTCGCAAAAAGTTATACATTACTAATACTTTAATATTTTATTCTACTCTACTTCAATATTGGCAAACTTAATGTTTACAAGAGATGTTTTTATAATAACTATAAAAGAAACATGATTCGACCGAGTTCACATCATGTCGGTCAAGTACAAATGGGCTAGTCTATTTTTGGCGCAGTAAAGCCTATATTATGACACGGGGGAGTCGAAACGTCGCAACTCCCAAGCCTTCTGAGGCTATAGGGTTAAAGGGATATGGTTCTATTAAAACTTGTAAGGAGTGACAGATATTTTATATGTTAGTGGACCAAGGGCGGGTTGCTTTGAAGGATAAGAGGTACTGTAACATTAATTGGAACCCCAATTGCGCTACATTTTTAAAAGCTTTGGAAGCTTGTGTCGCTAGTTGCGGCTGTAAGCCAACGTGTTAGTACAACGTGAGGTTTGGTAAAGGGGAAGTTTTATTTATTTATGTTTATTATAATAATATGTCTATTGTAGAGTTATAAGTGTTTATGAAATACTTAAATTGTACTTTATTTTAATTTTCGGAATAAATTGTAGAGAGAAATTGTTGCACTAATAGCTTCTATCTATTTTCAAGCTAACAATGTTAATTATTAAATATTTCATACTATCCAATAATACCTGTGAATAATACATTTCACATTTATGGTATAATAACAAGTTCCTTATTGGAGGAATTTAAAATAAAATTGTATGATGTCACGACATTCATAATATAGATAATAAATTACAAAATTACCTGTAACACCGTAATACCTATCATGTTATATTTCGCTGTGCCATTGCCGATGCCTTGCATCACCTTGCATAAACGTTAAACACGCTGGCGTGCTAGAAGTTTAAAAAAAATAAATCTGTCAGTCAAAATGCAGCGTGGCTAATGTGACAAAAAATGTATAATTTCAAAAATAAATATCGCCAATCGCGATGATTCCCCGTAGAGCTGCGAGAAAATAAATATAAATAGAAAGTACGATTTTATTCCATCGTTGAGTGCCACACAGCAAGATTTCGCAGCAAATGTGAGTTTTATACGTAATTTGTAAATTAAATTATATAAACAATTAGCCTATATTGTTTATGAATTCTTAAACATCTCTTACTCGAGTATTTTTCCCAATTCTTATCACTGAAGACTGAGTAAAAACAACAAGTTTGACATAAACTCAGTGATCAAAGTACAACGCATTAAAACTAAAATATTCACTTGTAAATTTCCTTTTACTTCAAACCAAACCGTCAGAACGAGTGGTATTGTAAGTTGCTATTTATTTGGAATATAACAATTATTCTCCCATGAAAACAATGAAATATTTAAAAGATTATTAAAAATATATATTATTCATCTATTAAATTCTATATCATTATAAAAAAAAAAAAAAAATTATATATCATTCATATATTGTTCATCTATTAAAAATATAATACTTTGGGTAACAATAATATTGTATTTGTAGCAAATTGCAATTGTGCAAAGTATTAATAAATTTATTTTGTTTTAGGTCTGCAGCTAGGCAGATTGAATTACGATGTCCAAATGTAAGTCTATATATAATTATTTTGTTATCAGCATATTTCCATATTATTCGTAAATTTTGTTGACATGTTCATATTATCGGTTATTTTCCATTAATAATATCATTTGGAAGAATAAATATTGAATCAACTAGAGTCTGCAAAACTCTCTAGTAATGGCGACTTACCCAAACCATCGCTTACCACGACTAAACATTCATACCCTAGAAAACCATAAACCGGTTGGAAAGTTTTAATACATTCTATCGAATCTTGTAAAACCACCTTCTTTATCACTAGCTGTTCACCCCGGCTCTGCCCGGGAAACTTTAAGAAATCTTAATCTATTCCAAACGGAGACAAATCTAACAAACCCAAACTCACTGAAATGTGTTCAGCTGTTCTTGAGTTATGAGTGGTGTACTCAGTACTAACTCTATTTTCAACTACTTGTGTAAATAATTATTATTTATAAATAAATAATAAGAAGAATAGATTCTTTTCCATATAAAATGACAGTACTTATACACTGTTTATTAAAATTAAGTAAAGAAAGAAGGAATATTACTATAAAGATACCTTTTTTTAAGTAATCGAGTAGCGATAAAAAATCAGAACTGTAATTTATAATTATTATAATAATCATTGTATAATTTACTAGCTGTGCTCCGCGGTTTTACCCGCAGAGCTTCGCTCCTGTTGGTCTTAGCGAGATGATATTATATAGCCTATAGCCTGTCTCGATATAGGTATGGGCTATCTAACACCGAAAGAATTTTTCAAATCGGACCAGTAGTTCCCGAAATTAGCGCGTTGAAACAAACTATTCAGCTTTATAATATTAGTATAGATTCATAGTCCAGTCTGTGGGGAAATGTAAAAGCCTCTGCTTTACAAAAGGTGGCGTAGAAAATGTTTTGAAACAATATTGTTTAGGTATGAAAGGTTAATAAAAATCCAAGTTTTCGACCTTGACGGACCCAGGCGCTAGCCGCCATCTTGAATTAAAGGTGCTAAAATTAGGTATATTTTAAATAACTTCTCAATTGTTTACTAAATCACAAAAGTGTCTATGAGGGGTTCAAAGAAGACAAAATTACCTACATTTTTTGCATACATGATTATTCTGTAAGTCTTAAAGGTAAAAAGTT